>CM049833.1:29927913-29950413 GCA_027422435.1 Schizopygopsis pylzovi | reverse complement strand
GCAGGCCTTTGCTGATTTCCAAGAATGATTATATGACCCTTGGATGAACCCTCGGCATCAAAGCATTGAAAAATATGAGCGCCGAGCGGCGACTGCTGCATTTGTCATTAAGCTGAAAGGTGCCTCAGATTCAGTTCAGTTATACTGTATGTTCCTGTTCCCTGGAGTCAAGAAACCATTCAATGCTCAATCCCATGAAGAAAAATAGCATATCTCTAAATCATAGAGACACCGTAAAATATCAGGAAGGGATATTCACTGATTTAACAATTAATCTGATTCCAGCCACAATCTAAGGGCAACTCAGCTTCTCTTTTAATGCCTTTTAAAGTCTTTTATTCTAGGCCATCATGCTGTGATGACGTTCATCGGTGGGAATGTCACTGACCACATCAAAACTTCCCAAATAACAAAAGACGGATATATAAAAAATACATGTCTTATGTACAGGTGAGTGTCTTACACTGTTGTTCTGACTCGCTTAAATCAGTTGTTTTAAAGTAACTTTACAAATGTTTGACAACACTGACAGACATAACGTAACCGATTTCTATTCATATCATATCATGACACTTTATAGGAAAATAGACCAAAATTGTAATTGCTTTAAAGACTGGCATAATGTTTTGTGAACCTAGACAATGCACAGCAGATGTTATGCTATGTTTATTATTGTTTTATTACGGATACTGTCGCTTTTCCTTTTCGCTTGCAAACTCTTTTTGGTTCGAGGTTCATTTGTTGTGTACTCTGAAGGATCACAAATGTTATTCTATGTTTGATTTGAATTCACGTCCTGACTAAGAGGTGTCGGGCAAGGCAAAGGTGCTTGAGATCGTTTCCTGACCATTTGGGCTTGGGACAGCTGTGCCTTTTGTCAATGAGTCAGACAACTGAGAGATTCAACCTTTGATCTGCAAATAGGTTTTGTCCTGGCCAGACGTGGATTCGATAGGTTTATTGGACCACGGGAAGTTTCCCGGAACCAACTAACGCTGCCCTCAGATGTTTGCTTTCTTTGATGTTTTGTCTCAACCTAAAAAAAGTCCCTCCTCCAATCCTGACTATAAAGATACCCTGTAAAAATGACTTAAGATGAGATCTTCGATGACTGCAGCTACCATCAACATGTCATAGAATAAAGAAATTCTGCTGACAATCCAATCCGAAGTCTCCTGGTCTTCTCTTCTGAGTTTCTACACTTTAGAAGAACAGAGTTTTCTACAGATGCTGCCGTGAACCCGGATAGAGTTCCAGCTTCCTCACCTGAAAAACTTCAAGCTCAAACAAAGATCTGCATCTTTTGGAATCCAGCGAAACTTCAAGGATTCAAGGATTCCCAGACTGAATTTTTCTCTCTGGTGAGTGCTGTCTCTAATCCAAAAAGAACCTAAGACCAGTACAATTTTTTGTATCCTCTGTGCCGTCAGAGAAGAGTTAACATACATCTGTAGGGTTTGTTTAACTAAAGTTTATCCTCTGTTTTCAGACAGGGAAGAGTTTATCCTCTGTTCTTGTAGGCAGGGAAGTTTATCCTCTGTTTTCAGGCAGGGAAGGTTGGCATTACGTGCTAATTTTTGGTTTATCCTCTGTTCTTTCAGGCAGGGAAGGTTGGCATTACGTGCTAATTTTTGGTTTATCCTCTGTTCTTTCAGGCAGGGAAGGTTAGCATTACGTGCTAATTTTTGGTTTATCCTCTGTTCTTTCAGGCAGGGAAGGTTAGCATTACGTGCTAATTTTTGGTTTATCCTCTGTTCTTTCAGGCAGGGAAGATTTTGGCATTACGTGTTAAAAAACAAGTGTACCCTCTGTTGATCAGAGAAGTGTTTGTTTTGTTTGTGTGGTACAGAAGAAACTTGCAAAATGGTCAGAAGGAATGCTAGGCTGATTCCAACCACAGAAAAGAGTGGTCTTGCGACTCCTCTGTGGTCAGATAGTGAATTCAAAACACTGTTAGGGGAACAAATGGACCTAATAGTCACTGAAAAAGTTAGACAAGAACTAACGCAGAAATATGAGATTCATCCAGACAAGACTTGGTCGGTAGATGAGTGTAAAAAAGTACTAGGAGCAAGTATTCGTAAGAACAATGTGAAAGACATTATCTGTTGTCACAGGGAATTCAGTGTAACGCTAGCGACACAACAGTCTCAGCGTAACGCAGAGCTAGAGAAACAGAACAATGAACTCCGTGCTAGAATATACACTTTGACCAAGAAATTGAACCTCAAGAAAGAGGCAAAAACTGATGTGGAAGTAAGTCAGCCTGATAACATTTCCCCTGATTTACAAGCGTTCTTTGAAACAGATGTAGCTCTCCAATCAGTAACTGATGTGCCTGTAAATTCCGTCCATGTGTGTGGGGCTAGGAGAAGATCTCAGGGGATTGAGGAAACTGATAGTGTTCCTCCCAATTCTTCTGTGGTGCAAATACAAACTGCTGCCAAAGCTTTATGTCCTAAAGATATAGAGAGACTATCTCAGAGTTTACCGTCAGCACGCACACATTTTTCTGAATTTAGAAGAACATTGATCAGTAAAATGCGTCTTTATGACATGTCGTTGGCAGAAGTCACGCAGCTGATGTCACAAATACTAACTGAATCTGAATTCAACAGTTTTGAATCTGCTGTCACTTCTGAACTGCGAAATGCCAGTAAGGGTGATTTAAGAGAAGGTATTTTGAAAATCCTAAAGAATATCTTAGGACCCAAAATAGATTGGTCTAGAATTACTACCTGTGTGCAAAGGAAAGAAGAAACTGTGAGTGAATATACTGAAAGATTTTGTCAGTCAGCTGTAATCTACAGTGGAATTGTTGATGACCCTGAAGGTGTGCTAGATGACAAGGGACCCCTGGTTCGTATCTGGTCAGATGGCCTTGTAGCCGAATACAGAAAAGCTTTACCATTCTTAGATCTAACTTGGTCTAACAGAACTCTCAGAAGTAACCTAGACAGGTTAACTACATGGGAAAGAGATGCTGATGTCAAGGCAAAAGTAAGAGTAGCAGCAGCTACGTTTAACACAACGAAACAAGACAATAGATGGTCTAAAAGAGAAAGCAAATGCAAATACTGTAAAAAATTAGGACATTGGGAGAAAGAGTGTAGGAAGAAGTTGCAAGATAGTAAAAGAAATGCTATGCATAATTCTGCTCCTTCTCAGCCTGCACACAACCCTGAAGTAGTTCCGCCAGTGACCACTGAAACTGTGGTACAGATAGTTCAGGCTCTTCTAAGAGCACAACAAGACCAGGAAAAAAACTAATTATTGGGGCTGTGAGTAGCTACCTTTCCCCTGTAATCCAACACAATGACCAAAGAATTTTTGTGAAAGGTAGCATAAAAGAGAAAGAGATTGATTTTTTGCTTGATACAGGTGCAGAAATTACAGTAATTCCTACAAAATTGGCACAAGGTTTAAACATCCCATACAAGAAAACCAAACTTTGTTTAACTGGTGTAATAGGTGAAGATTCAGTTTTGTATGAAACTCCGCCCATAGAGGTACAATTTGGCCCAAAAACTCTGACTACAAAATTGCTATGCGCTCCATTAAATACAGGTGCAATTTTAGGCATGGATCTTCTGAGACAAATAAATCTAACTTTAGACATGTCCTCAGAATCTACTAGCATAAAAATTTCCTCAGCACAGATTTCTACCAATAATGCAACCCCTCCTGAGTATGCTTTCTTACAGAATCATCCAATTTGGGCTAAAGACAAGGATGATTGTGGGTTGTTGACAGGTGTAGAACCAGTTAAATTGACAGGAACTCCACCTCCGGTCACCAAACAATATCCGATTAATAAGGAAGCTGTACAGGGAATCAAACTTATTGTAGAAAATTTGCTGACGCAAGGAGTGCTAGTTAAAACCAACAGTCCATGTAATTCACCCATATGGCCCATCAAGAAATTTAATGGGACATGGAGACTTACAATAGACTACAGAGTAGCCAATAAACATATTGAAAAAATCACCCCCCTAGTGGCAGATCCATCTACAATTTGTAATGGCTTACCATTAGATTGTAAGATTTTTTCAGTAATTGATATGTCTAATGGATTCTTTTCTGTACCGTTGCACTCTGACAGCCAGCCATGGTTAGCTTTTACAGTTGACTATGAACAATACCAGTGGACACGATTGCCACAAGGATTTCAAAACTCCCCAACCATATATCATCAGGCTGTCAGACGTGATTTGTGTGACCCAGAATGTCCGGTAAAACAGTCCACTATGATCCAATATGTCGATGATATTTTGATTGCCTCAACAGATCATGAGGTACATCAAACTGAATTGGCGTCATTGTTGGACTATTTGCATAAAAAAGGACACAAATGCAGCTTTCACAAAGCTCAAGTTGCTAAAAAGCAAGTCACATTTCTGGGTCAAACAATTGGTGCAGGAAATAGATCCATTACACAGGATCGAGCGGCTTCAGTCAAAGCCATACCTCCGCCTAATACCATTAAAACACTCCGCTCATTTTTAGGAACAACAGGTTATTGTAGACCTTGGATTGAAGACTATGCCTCGATGGCTCAGCCTCTCTATGATTTGTTGAAAGGCCATGGTAAAGATTCAGATACTGTTTGTATGGAAGAACTTCATCTCAAAGCTTTTAATGATTTGAAGAGAGCACTATGTCAAGCACCAGCATTAGGAATTGCCCAATCTGATAGACCCTTTGTGCTTTATGTCCATGAACACTTAAGCTTTATGACTGCATGTCTAATGCAAGATCATGGGGGCAGCTTACGCCCAATTCATTACTATTCCGGTAAACTTGACATAGTCGCTCAAGGTATGGGCCCATGCCTCAGAGCAGTACAGGCAGTTCATCTAGCGCTTCAGGCTTCATCAGGAATGGTGTTAGGTCAGACTGTAAACGTAAAATGCCCTCACACAGTGTCCGCACTAATGAATCAAGCAAAAGTCACTTCTGTCACCTCCTCCCGTTGGGGAAATTGGTTAGCAACTCTCACAGCCCCGAATATTGTTATACAGCGTGCACCAGTCACGAACCCATCCTCATGTATGATGTCTGCAATGACTGAATTTGTGTTAGAGGATGAAGGCGAAATGACTCATGATTGTGTTACGCTTACATATGCAGCGACAAGTGAAATAGCAGAAACTCCCATAGAGAACGCAGAATTGGAGTTGTTTGTTGATGGTTCAGCTCAAGTTATTGAAGGTAACAGACGAGCAGGATATGCAGTAACTTCCACCACTGAAGTAGTTGCTTCAGGTCGTCTTCCAGATCATTTTTCAGCTCAAGCTGCAGAACTAGTAGCCTTAACTAGAGCATGCACGCTAGCTTCAGGATCGGTTGCAAATATCTACACAGATTCCAGGTATGCTTTTGGGGTAATTCATGATTTTGGTGTCATTTGGCAAACCAGAAAATTTCTAACTTCTGCTGGATCCCCCATTAAGCATGCTGGATTAGTGAAAGATTTAATGTTTGCCATGAAACTCCCAAAGAAATTAGCAGTGATCAAAGTGAAAGCACATCTCACAACTAATACTACGGAAGCTAAAGGTAATGCTCTTGCTGATGTAGCAGCTAAACAGGCTTGTTTCTATGCAACTGTACAAGTGTGTTCAGGTAGTACAGCACAGAAGATAATTCTACCTCCTGAATCAATCGTTGATCTGTATAAAGACGTTCCTCTATATGAAGCATAGACATGGTTAGACAAAGGAGCCACTGTGGATTCATCCGGCTGCTGGACCAAAGGGGGAAAGTATGTTGCTCCCGAATCACTGTTGCCATATTTGGCTCAACAAATACACAGTTTGGGTCATAGTGGTCCAGCAACGATGAATCACAGGTTCTCAAATCAATGGTGGAATCCAAAATTCAGAAACGCAGCCACTGAAACAGTCAAGAGATGTGTTACATGTCAGAAAAATAATGATGTACCAGCAGCCATTACACCAGCAGCACATACCCCAGCTCCACCAGGGCCATTTCGTCACCTGCAAGTTGATTACATATCGTTGCCCCCTTGTAAAGGAAAAACTGACGTTTTGGTAGTAATAGACAAGTTCTCAAGATGGGTAGAAGCTTATCCAACAGGGCGTGCTACAGCTGCACATACTGCTAAATGTCTTGTCACTGATTTCATTCCCAGATGGGGATTACCAGATTGCATTGACTCAGATCAAGGTACCCACTTCACAGGACAGGTAGTCAAGGAAGTGTCTAGAATGTTGAAGATTAAGTGGAACCTTCACTGCCCCTATAGGCCACAAGCATCAGGACAGGTTGAACGATCAAACAGAACAATCAAAACCAGGCTAAGCAAAATGCATCAGGAAGGAGTACCATGGGTTGAAGCACTGCCCGCAGTACTGTGTAGTATGAGAGCATCACCTAACAGATCAGTAGGACTGAGCCCTCACGAGATTATTACTGGACGCCCAATGCAGATGCCAGGTGTGATTGATCTTAGAAATGCTGATGTGCACATTGCTTCAGATGCCCTGATCGCTTACTGTGAAAACCTCACAAAGGCAGTGCAGAGTGCCAAAGAGAGAGTTGAGTCGTGTTGGCAGACTCCACCAGAAGGTGGACACACAATCGTCCCAGGTCAATGGGTCATGATAAAGGCATTCAAAAACAAGCCATTAGAGCCTAAGTGGTACGGACCACATCAAGTGATGTTGATTACAGCAGCTGCAGTATTGTGTCAGGGAAGGAAAACTTGGACTCATGTGTCACATTGTAAGGTTGTTCCTCCCCCTGCAGGGATAGGATAGGGCAGACACAAGAACCAGTGAGGAGCCCAGGGAAGAACCGAAAGCAACAGGCTTCGGGGGCCAACCCTGCGGTGAAGATTTCCTCATAGGCCTTTCCCCTCCATTAGTCCATCCTTTCCTCACTGTTCTTTAGGTGTCGCAGGAATTAAGAAATAGGGAAGAAGGAACAACCATAGCAGACTATATTTTGAACAGAGGATACAACCCTAATGTTTGCAGACTCTACAAATACTGCTCTGTGCCGTTGGTCTCTCTTGTTTGTGTTTCTTTCTTCCTCTGTGCAGATACCATTTGATGGCTGTCCTGAGATCCATATGCACCACCCTTCTCACCTGCGGATGAAGCCACAACCTCTAGAAAATAACTAGACCCATTACCGAGCCAACTATCACACAAGAAAGAGAAAAGAAAGAAGAAGGAAAAGAATAAAAATACACAACGCAGAGACTATTACCCGTAAAATCTTCACGGACCCTAATTGCATGTTTTGTTTCTGTGTCAGCATGCAATTACATATAAGCAACACAGAACATGTACAATGTGCCTGTAATGATTACAAGTTACAAGAATTAACTTTTAAGTGTCTAAATTTGTATTTTTGTGAGAGTTATTAGAACTCTCAAAGGGGGAATTGAAGGATCACAAATGTTATTCTATGTTTGATTTGAATTTACGTCCTGACTAAGAGGTGTCGGGCAAGGCAAAGGTGCTTGAGATCGTTTCCTGACCATTTGGGCTTGGGACAGCTGTGCCTTTTGTCAATGAGTCAGACAACTGAGAGATTCAACCTTTGATCTGCAAATAGGTTTTGTCCTGGCCAGACGTGGATTCGATAGGTTTATTGGACCACGGGAAGTTTCCCGGAACCAACTAACGCTGCCCTCAGATGTTTGCTTTCTTTGATGTTTTGTCTCAACCTAAAAAAAGTCCCTCCTCCAATCCTGACTATAAAGATACCCTGTAAAAATGACTTAAGATGAGATTTTCGATGACTGCAGCTACCATCAACATGTCATAGAATAAAGAAATTCTGCTGACAATCCAATCCGAAGTCTCCTGGTCTTCTCTTCTGAGTTTTCTACTTTAGAAGAACAGAGTTTTCAACAACTCGCTTTAAAAGTTGTTAATTTCGATCAAAAAGTGTAGCTTAAAAATGTACACTCATAAAACCACACATAACATTTTAAACCCAATTTCACATTGCATCATATTTTAGGGTTAAAGGAAATGTCTGTAAATTCAACGAAAATTGTATTTATTACCAAGACATTATCTGTTTTCTACTGATTTTTTTCTTACATTGTGACACCATACAGTTCTACCAGGGTGCTCCTCATTCAGTCATTTTTTATTATAAAATAAATGAAAATGGGAGATTAGAATAGAAAATGATAGATAATATTGAAATCAGGACTGTCAGAATCAAAATGCGTGGCTCGTGCATATCGCAGCACATCTCGATGCACGATGCCGGTCCCTAGGAAAGCATTATCTCAAGGTTTCAAGGTTTTATTCGTCACATACTCAATTATACAGAATATAATCAGTAGTGAAATGTGAATCAGGTCAGGTCTGCTCAATGGACAGTGCAAAATATGTAACACAACACAATATAATATATATGAATATAGGTAAGAAATTAAAAAATAATAAGAAAAAATAAATAGTAAAATGTGCAATAAAATAGGAATGTGCAAACAGGTTGTACTGGGTATATACACATAGCAGCAATGCGGATGATGGAGATTAGTAAATATATTACTGTTTATTAAATTGAGTCATGTTAATGTTATTAGACTGAGTTTGTGTTAAGGAGCCTGATGGCCTGAGGGAAGAAGCTCCTCCTCAGTCTCTCAGTTTTTGCCATCATGCTCCTGAAGCGCTTGCCAGATGGCAGTAAAATGAAAAGCCAAAATGAAGAGCCTCAGGTTCCTGAGGGATGCCAGAAGGTTGAATCCTCCTTCAGTCAAGCTTAAAATCCTATCTGCTAAGACAGCGCTCCTGACCGCTCAGCGCTCACTTCCATCAAGAGGGTTGAGGACCTCCAAGCATTTTCAGAGAGTGACGAGTGCCTTGTTTTCGGGCCGGCCTACTCTCACGTTGTCCTGAGTCCCCGGCCTGGATATGTGCCCAAGGCTCGATTATTTCTAATATTCCAACCAACAGCCAGCATAAGTTTTTGACGGACATGTGTGAGGGGGTGAACTATGTTTGATGTTTTGCGCAATTATAAAACATACTTTTTGCATTAGTTATTTTACAGAATTAAGTTTATTTCTAGGCTTAAATAAATGACGTTACTCAGAGACTGACATGATTGGCTTGTCAAAAATCCTACATTCAGCTGTCGCAAATTTGTTGTTTTGATTGTCTCTCATTGCATTTTAATTTTTTATTTAATCCCGTGGAAATACAAATCCTGTTGTAAACGATGGTGAAAAATCACTTTTGTTCCATCATTATCCCTCATAGACCGATAGACATAAACTGTAGAAACACACCAGAAACAGTCTCGTCTAGCTTCTAGACATTCAGCGCTCCTTCACGGCCTCATTCTCTCTTTCTCTCTTTCCTCAATGAATTCTTTTGAATCGGAGGCCAGCAAAAGCAGAGGTCCAGCCAGCATATGTGAAGCTGATCAGACCTTTGGGCAGAGATGATGTAGACTGTTGCTATTCCCATTCAGCGGCTCTGTGAAATACAGCCCGCAGCCGCTGATATACTTGATTATCGTTACTTTTTGAGATTCCCCAGACATCAGGTTCAGGTTCCCAAAGACTGAGTCAGTCATTTATTTGTCTGGGGATGGATAACATTCCACTTCTTCATTTCCATATGGATGTCTTTTTCATATTTCATATTATGTCATATTCAGACATTTCTTTTCCTTCACATCTCCTGTTCTCCTCCTGGTTGTGTGTGTGAAACAATGAAGTGTGAGATTGTTTAAACAGCTCTCGCGCTTCATCAGAGCGATGAAAATGTTTGTGCAACGGCCATCCGTCAAGTGCACTGACCATCTCAGCCGAATCCAGTAAGTCATCCATCTCTTCAGCCTAAGCACAGACTGCTTTATTTCATCATGAACATTTTATGTGCAGAAAAATAACAAGACGGAAACCTGAGCGTTGTTATTTTCCCATCTTTTTTTTGTTTCGGGGGAGGTATTTAAACAAAAGGCTTCTGTTGTTACTAAATCAATGTTCATTTGCGACTTGGCAAACGTTCGGTCAGAGGAAGCTTATTTTCTTTCACATAGATATCTTGTGTCTTTTAGTAGCCCAAATTCTATACTTACACTCAATGTGACCTTGTAGATATGAGAGGAAACGCTTGAAACATACGTCATGGTATCTCAAGATATATGCTTTATTAGATCGTGTTTCAAAGCTAACAATGAAGTACAGCTACACCTTTGTCCAGACATCATAACATCCGATGCTCCCTTCTGAACCAGGAACAGATAAAGATTATGCAAGCGCCGCTGCCAAAGAATGGGAGACAATACTGTGAAACTTCAGATAATAAAAAATAATACTAAAATGATGAACTACAAAATCCTGACCACAGGCAGTCATAAATACAGTGTTGTTCCAAGACTTACACCACATGGGCAACTCTTGGTGCAGTGGAAACTTGCCCAGTTTATCAAAGGGAGATATTTGAACCAGATGACGGGCTGAAATATGTAATCTGAGCACAGAGTTAATAGCTGGGACTGGGGCTAACATGCTTTCATCAGCTGGTAGAGTCGGCATTGGTTGGAAAGGTTTAAAGAAGCATCACAACTGCATCCTTATGTCAGGGTTGTGGGGTGACGGGATGGAGCGAGGAACTCAATGGTGCAGGAGATGGGCTTTTATAAAAAATAAAATAAAAACCAACCTAAACTACCATGTAGGAGAGGGGGACACGCAGCTGCCGCAAGGCAAGGCAAGGCAAGGCAAGGTTACATCGACGACGAACTGGCACAGGACTGCAAACACAAGGAGATTATAAAGGGAGCAAATGAGGAGAGTAACAAAGAAAACACAGGTGGGGAAAATTAACCAATAATCAGGTAACAAGATGGGTGGGGTCAAGACAATTGACATGAGAGCACATGGCACACAGAAAACTAAGAGAAAAGTCATGTGCCAGCAAAACAAATCACCAGCCATGTGCAAAACAGTGCCCGAACACACAGCTAATGAGAATACTCATAAGCCACGTGTTCACGCAAGACACAACAACACGAAAGCACACAGCCACTGGAAAAACACAAGCTGCGTGCCACACAGAACAAGACATAACATGAATGCATGCATCCAATAAAACACGAACTGCGTGTAACACACATGGACAGAAGAGCGTGCAGCCGAGCCAACTCGAGACCGCACGCTCACGCAACGAGCCAGAACATGGAGCGCGAGTGTCTGAACCCCGACGCGAAACCCGAAACTCAAGACATGAGTGTCGGGAACCGAACACCACGCTCCAACACGAAACAAGGCACGCAGACGAGAGAGTGCACAGCTCGAGCACACTCCCATGAAAACAGGACATGACGGGAGAATCAGGGCTCTGTCATAAAACCATGAATAACACCAGACCGAAGTGACAGAACCCTGACACCTTATGAGCTAATAATTTAAACTGACCTTGAGGGGAACTGGCTATAATATGTTGATTCAATTAATTTGCATAAGCGTCAGCGTGACATGCATATTGTGTAACATTTATTTGAATAAACTCAGTCAATGTACATTTGGGTTATTATCATGAAACCATAAAACATTTCCATTACTTGAAATAATAAACATTAACTGAAATAAAATGTATAATAAAGTAAACTTATTTCAGCTAGTTGCTAGTTGTTGTTTAAGTTGAAGTACTGAAAAAGCTCAAACTAAAAACTAAATAAAAACTAGACACATTATAATGACATAAAACAACACAATTACAAAAAACATCTCCAAGTCTAATTTAAAATCTTAGCAAAAACTAAATAACACTGATGCACGTGCATACATTCTGTGCTTTACTGTATTTATTTTGAGTCTTTAAATGAGTTTTTTTCAGGGACTCTTTCTGTAGTTTATATTTTAAAGCCATTAGATGGAGACACGTTAGATTCTTTATGAGGGAGTCAATGAACCATTCACTCAACTGATTCATTCAAAACACATTCAGGAAAAAAATCTGGTATTCATGAGTGAGTCATTGAATTATTCACTCAACCAATATGCTGATTAGTTTAAAACAGTGCTTCATTCAGAAACATAACAAGTGTTTATGAGTGAGTCATTGCACCATTAAAATGCACTGATGTATCCAGGAACAAGAAGACTGGAGACATGTAGTAAAGGTTATGTGGAAAGCCTTTATATGAAGATTGTTTGGGTGTGTTGTATTCAAGTGACTAACCTTGGACAATGGTTCATGTTCATATGCACATGTTTTGAATTAGGCTTTTCCAAATTTTCCTGTGTATAAAAATTAAATAATTCATGCAGTTAATGAAACCAGCTGATCTTCTAGTTTATCTTGCGCACCAGTCTACAAACCCCATGTTAAACCAGCAAAGCAGATCATCTCTGCCAGTCCAGGGAACTATGTTAAAGCTGAAGTGTTGCCTTGTATTTTGAATTGTCACGACTGGGCTTATTTAAGTGACAACATCTCAACATAAAAATGCTAAATAAATATTGCAAGTCATCTAATCTTTAGTCTAGTTTGATCTATTTTCAGCTGCTAACTATGTTTACCGCATGCTTTGGTCTGAAAGTGCAAATCAGAGTGGTAGATATCTTTAAACAGGAACATATGAGGTGAACGCGAACCTGTTTGTATTTTTGAAAGAATCTGAATTGATTTTCAAAACCATCAATACTTCTATTTCCTCTCGTGCATGCCACTAGACCCGTGTTCAATTGGCTTTTCTTTAAAGAAGTGAGTCTTAGACTCTAAAGCTCTATTGTTTCCCAGGTTTTGATTTCTGTGCTTTGACACAAAGTGATAGAGGCACGGTTCACTTTCCCAGTGATCATGATCCATTTGGAGTCAAAGCATTGGAATTTTGTCTCACATCTGTCTCTGTCTTTATCCAAGTGATTTACCGCGGCAGAATGTTGACATCTGCAGATCCCATACAAACGAATCCACCGCTTCACAAAAATCAATCACTCCAAGAACGCATCGAAACGGGATTCTTCAAAGCTCTAGACTGTGTATTGTGAGAACGAACTCGGCCTGTAAATGAATGACTTCATCTAGCTGATGGATGGAGGGAGTTGTGTTATACAGTGGTCTTAGAAATGGTTTAGAAGTGGTCTGCGCACATCTGGCGAGACGCGAGAGTTCTTCAATAGCTCTGCAACAATTACTGGCAGTAAATAATGTGTGAGTTTTTACGATGTGTCTCAGGCTGATATCCACGCTTAAGACATAAAACAGCTCCTTAAAGGAAAATTCAGTCAGAAAAGTTGACGGACAAGCTTGTAATCAAATCAGCCTAATTACACAAGCACCCTTTGCCATTTTAAATCCATAACCGGCACATGATTTCAATCTTTTCTTTTGCAGTAGAGTTTTATGAGTTACAGTGCTTGAACAAATGTTTCTTTGTTTGCAGGAAATGTCAAGCATACAGGCTATTCTCTGGCATTGTAAAACTGAAATAATGAAATGAATTTTGGCAAGCCGTGCTACAGAATTATTTGTGTAAGTGTTTAGCCCCAGTATGATTGCAGGCGTCTAATGAAGTAAAGGTCACCGCAGTGTTGGATGGGAATGAGCTCAACGTGAGGCTGAGGTTTTCATTAAGATTTACTACGACTCAGCATCTTGTTGCTGTTGTCAGTATAACGTTACTGTGAAGGCTGTTGCATTACATGCGGTTTTGTGAGGAAACGAGTAGCTGCATGTGTCAAATGCAATGCCTTTGTGTGGCTTTTTACTTTATGAGTTTCTGAACTCATTGAAAAACTGTGGTAAAATAGGATCCTGATAATGTGGAAAGGCGATATACTAAATACAATTCTTAAAGAAAAAGTTCACCCAAAAATTAACATTTGCTGAAAATGTGCTCATCCTCAGTTCATCCAAGATTAGATGAGTTTGTTTCTTCATCAGGTTTGTAGAAATGTGTCTCTGCATCAGTGTCTCAGCAGTGAATGGGTGCCGTCAGAATGAGAGTCTGATAAAAACATCACAATAATCCACATCGACACAGTAATCCATCATTAAGACGTTTTTGACTTCATACTGTTGATTCTGATACTTGTGGATTATTGTGATGTTGTTATTCTGACGGCACCCATTCACTGCAGAGCATCCGTTTCTGAGACACTGACGCAGAGACTCATTTCTACAAATCTCATGAAGAAACAACTCATCAATGTCTGTTTTTTTGTATTAATATTATGCTTTATATTAATATCCTTGTGTGTCAAGTATGTATGCAGTTAGCAGTATGGATGAGTGTGTTTGGCTCACTGAGATGTATTTCTGGTATCTGTAGTTGTGATGAAACACTGGGTCATTGTTTCGCACCCAGAATGGAGGGCTGTAGGGGGTCCCATCAGGAAGCCAGTTACCACAGACAGAGGGAAATTCCTGTCCTCCTATGAATGTTTTATTAGGTTTGTGTGGGGGTTAGTTAGGGTGTGTGCAGGTTAAAATATTCACCCTCACCACAAAACCAAACCAACTTATAAGTGCTTGGATTGAAGCAGACATGACGGTCCAACTGGCGATGAGCTTCTGTCGGTTCTCATGTGGAAACAAAGAGACTTCAGTAAACAGTGTCAGTGATAATATCAAGCTTATTAAAGATCCGAAGAGTCTTGGATCGGGGCCGGTCTGTGGGGTTTTACGGATCCGGGCCAAATCATGAAAACGGGCTTCAGCAGTGTGAAATAATTAGAGGTGGGGAAATGCATTCAGCAGCATTGGATTCTGAATCAATCCACAAAATATTACAATATTTCAGAATCTTGAAATTTATTAAAAAAAACTAAAATCTACTGCCAAGATTTTCACCGGCTCTACCACTAATTATTTTTAAACAATGCATTTTAATATTTGCTATAAACCTTTATTTGTGTAATCATGACGTGTTAAGGGTTCTTTACAAATAGTTTTAATCACTAACATTTGTCTTCTTTACCAAAATAAATTGTATACAACAATAATCTAACTGTAAATTAATTAATGCACTCTTGCTGGAAAATGATGCAATACTTTACTGATTATGTTGCAGTTTAACACACCAATGCTTTCAATAACACACTTTTTTTGTAATTTAACAAAACCTTGTCAATATTAAGATAACATTATCTTGACAAATTATTATTCTATTGACAAATCAGTAGAATAGCACAGTGTAAAATACAGAATACATCAGAATATAATAGATCATAGAATCCCAAATGTTTAAAGACACGTTTGCTGTTTTTCAGCCAGCAGTTAAACATATTATTCATATATATATATATATGGAAAAATATGTAAATGAGCAACATTTACGCTTTCTCCATGTTACCTGTACCCAGACTTATTTATTTGTCTTCAAAATTAAAATAAATCAATCAAATAAACACAATTTTGCATCATGCAGTAGACTTTTGACTGCTCTATTTATTTTAGTATCATTAAGATGCTATTGCATATTTTAATCAATATTTTGGACTCGTTTTTATTTAATATTTTTATTTTAGTTGGAAGTTTTAGTAATATTGTTGTATGTTTATCATTTGTATTAGTGTTTTCATTAAATATGTTTATTTAGTGTTTAGATAATTATTTCAGTTTTAGTTTGATTTATTTTAGTAGCTCAAGTTAAACTAAATGAAAATGAGAAATATCAGTGAGCTGAAATATAATTTTTTTTAATGATTATTACTGGTTTTAGTTTAACATAATAACCCTTCTCCATCCTTACATTTGAGCCCAGTCTTAAGAAGTGCTTCTATTGGTGCATTATATGTTTGACTTGAATACAACTTATTAATTATGACAACATCTGCATAAATATATAGACTCTATAAATGTTTAATGCATTAAAATCAGAGTCGAGTAACAAGAAGAGTTAAGTGTGCATTCACTGAAGTAATATTCTGTGTATTACTTGTTGTAATAGTCCTGGTTATTGTGATTTAATGTGGCCTTTGACCGATCACTACCAGTGTAGAATGGCTGAAGTGCCTTGAAATAGAAATCTTCTCATTTATTATGATCCATCTCACGGGGCCACAATTAGGGCCCTAGACGACTCCCAATAGGAGGACCCGGCCCTGCATGAGTCTGAACGACGATGTGTTTGTTTCAAGCTAAGTTTTAATAACTCAGAAGCAACATATGGAGCATGTCTTTCATCATTCCCCTCCTCCGGTATACTTCTGAATAATACTGCATGCACGGCCAAGCCAGACCTCTTGATTAAGATCAGTTCACCTCGTGAAAGAGGTGATGACGTTCTTGAGGACTGAAAGCATGCGGGGGGAGTACGATGTGAATAACATGTGCTTGCTCTGACGTCAGCGAGAGGAAGGTGTCTTGAAGTTCATTCCTCCGTATATTGAGAAACGACGGCGCGTCTGTGTAAGATTGAAACGATCTCTCAACAAGCTCACACGCTCGCTGAGCTGGAAAAACAAGGAGTGCGTTTCTCGCTTTTGAGAAGCATACAATCTGCTGTTAATAATGGCACACTGATGTGGTTTATCATATGTCACTGTCTGGACGAGGCCTGACGGGCGAGTGATCATACTGAATCTCTTGGTGTGGCTTCACTTACCAGATGTATCCTCTGAACTGAGCTTCGACCACCAGGAGAAGAAACAATAACCAGAGCCAACTGAGAGATATTAAAGCTTCCAGAAACTCCCAGTTCACACCTACTCTGGGTCATTTTCACGCAAGCGTATTTTGTCATTCCCTATCTTGTATTTTAATACAGTGGCCTTTCTTTATGCCTTGCTTTTGTAAAGTCTCTATGCCTCTTTATTTCCTATCCCAGCACTGCTGCTGTTAGCTATTAAAACATACCACTCGCTATGCCAAAATAAAACCATTTCCATCAAATCAATCACATTTATGGCTGGTGTGCTCAATCTCGAGCCGGTTCAGTGACACGATGCCTTATTTCTTTGCTTTTCCTGCCTTTGCATGCATTTTTTCATGTGTAATTAAATTAAATAGCAGTAAATAAATAGGCGAGGGGGTGAAAATAGACATAGTGCCTTGGGTTGTTTTGGGAGTCTTCTGAAGTCATGTGATGGAAAAACCAAAATGCAAACATTTGTAAATGTTCAATGCATTCACGTTTAGATTAAAAATACCATTGATTCTTGCACATGTTGCAGTTGATTGTGACATCCAATCTTAGTATGCATGTTTTAATATTTGACCTTTAGAGACTCATTTTGAGACTCTTAATAAAGTTATTGCATGATTTGTGATTTTGCTGACTGTTTTTATGTAGTTTTCTGGAGCTTGACCGCTGTTAATATGAACTGTAGTTCTCACAGCTTTGAAATGACGTAAATGATGTACAGAACTGAACATTTTCGGTTAACGTTGTCTCCATATTTTCAGTGCATGGTTGGAGGCTCTTCATGGACGCTGGTTCTGGGACGGTCCAGAAGAGCATCACAGTAAGATCTCTGTTGTGAAGACAAAGCAGACGTGGTCCTGCTGGGAGGTCGTCTCAATCGCTCTGTCATGTTGTCACTTCCCTCGCTGGGAATCAAAAGAGAAACAATATGGTAACTGTACTGGATGAAGTTTCAGCGAGTACTTCAATAGCATGCAGATCCCATCTCTGTCTTAAAGGGGCAGTCTACCCCAAAGAGGAAAACTAGCTCGTTATTTACCTTGTCTTTACAAACCTGTATGAACAAAGACAATCCACTTCCATTGTTTGGACGAAAACAGTTCTTTTGTGTCCCACAGAAGAAAGTCAAACAGGGTTGGAACATTATGAGGGTCAATTATGACAGAGTTATTATTTTGGGTAAAATATCACTTGTGAAAAAGTAGTACACATACTTGTAAAAACATGACTTATTAATGAAGTAATGCATTTTAACAGAATATTAAGGGCAACGTTCATATTTAATGTTTTTGGACACTTTAACTGCATGTTATTTAGAGTTAAATGTATTATAATTATTATAATGTATTATAAAGGGTATTTTACCCACTTATTTATTAAGTATATGTTTAATTTTGTAATTACTTGTCATGCCTTTGATATATTGTTACTGCAAGCACTAAAATATACTTTAATGTATTTTAATTTAATCTTTTATGCCATATTTTATTGTAATTAGTCAATATTTTACTATTTATTTACAAATATTTTAATTGTAAATGTTATGTCAAATAACCCTCTACAGTTACAATTATAATCAAGTACTTTCGAATATTAATCAATACATACGTGTGTTTTAAAGAATGTCAAAATATGATTAAAACAAATGTATTTAAAGTGTCTTCTAAAGTAAAACATGTAAATTGGACATTATTTGAAAGTTTACTTTTTAAAAGTGTGTTCAGAAATAGTCGTGCAAGTGTGTTGTCACTTTAAGTGTCTTTGTATATCATTAATATTATATTATTTGCAGTTTTTTTAAACATATATTTTAAGATCTTAAGTGCATTCAATTCACTTAAGTGCACTTCTTTCACAAAGGCTCCCTTTAAGAGCAGTTTCAGCATCATTGTAACACGCCAAGGGTTGTGATGTGACTTGACTTCGGATGGACATCAAGTTAAACAGCACAGAAGGATAAATGCAGTGACCAGAGAACCAAGACGGTCTTAAACGAGCTCCAGGCCGTCGAAGCCCTTTCAGCATGTCACAAAAGAAAGTCTTATCTTAGGATTCACCCGAAGCGCTGCGGCTGGCATGTAAAAGTGGCTTTCTTCCTCTGCTTTGTCTCGTTTTTCTGACAGTCGGAGTCATAAAGTTTTCTCTTTTTTGTCTTTACAAGCTCGTCTTCCCTCATCCATTAAACCCGTCTCTCCTCTCCAGATCGTTCTGCTTGACCGGACACGAGCACAAAAGAGACACAGTTGCATGCGTTCTGCTTTCTTGCCCGTTGAAAGGTAGAGCTGGTTTAGTCAGTGCCTCGCAGAAGTTATAGTCGCTGTCGCTCAGCTGTTAAGAGCAGATTTAGAAAGTGCCTGATTTGCCTTGATATGACTGTTTTAAATCAGATGTTGCTCCATATTGTATCGGTCTAAAGATATGTTTTGCATTACATATAATGTAAAGTATGTCTGGTTCAGTTTTCGAAGAGCTTTAAAGTGTGCACTTATTTAATCACAGTTGCTACTATCAGAGTTTGAAGTGTAAATATTTTTGAATATTGAACTGGAAATCATATAGGCTATCATATTTCACAAAGCAGCGACATACTGTGAAACACAATTCAATTGCTTCCAGCTTAGCTTAGAAAATATCCATAACGTTAGTGGGATTTTTGGGAATAAACCAGAATTTCTTAAAGAAAATAATTGTTATTTTGTTATGGAAAATCTGTAATGAATACCAGCGTTCATGCATGATTCGGTGTTGCTGGGTAGTTGATTTTGCATGTGAAAACATCGCATGAGTTTTTAGAAAGAGTTGATTCAGAGCCACACACTTTTTGACGTTTGGCCAGAAGTCGCCACAGGCTGTTTTTGCATCGCCCATAAACTCGCACCCTAAATGAACCATAATTGTTGGGATGACGAGTGCATGTTTCGTGCGCAGGATGCACACCTCCACAAGTCATGCGATGTGTTTACGGTTTTCCTCATTGATATGAGGTTTTGTTTCCACAGCTTGAGGAATGGAAGTGTGTAATGTAAAGACAAAGGCTGTTTTAGAGCTGTTTGTTTTTGGGGAGCAGCAGGGGTGTGTATGCGGCTCGGGAGGTTTGCCAGACTGGAGGCCTGCGGTCGTCCTCTTGACCACCCATACCGGATGCCTGGAGCCCACAGAAATGTCCCCCTGATAACGAGAACCAGCGTCCAAATCAGAGCAGCACTGCATATATTGTGAATGTGTGGTGATGCTGTGCATGTGAAACACACAGAATGACACTGTGCATGGGATTTAGTAGTGATTCTGCTCATTTTAATTGTAAATTTAAAAAAATGTAAAACTTTTTTTTTTTTTACTTTTAAAAAAAATATATTTTATATTTAATATTTCGATTTTTTTTTTATTATTATTGTTTTTCATTTTTAATTCTTCATTCTTAATTATTTTTTTTATTTTTATTTTTTTTAATTTTCATTTTTTTATTTTAAATTTTATATTTTTATTTTATATAAAATATTTAAATGTTAAAAAATATATATATATATTTTTTAATTTTTCCTTTTTTTATTTAAAATTTTACATTTTTATTTTGCCATAATGCTTAACCCTTTAAAAATTTCAATTAAATGCACTATATTTTAGTTTGTTGATTTAATATTTAGTATTTTTAGTCAATTTATTGGTGTGTGAGAGCAGCACTGCCATATATTGTGAATGTGTGGCGATGCTGTGCATGTGATCTAGTTGTTATTCTGCTCATTGTTTTATTTTGTTGTGTTTTATTATTTATGTATGTATTTATTTTGCCATAATGCTTAACGCTTTAAAATTTTCAATTAAATAAATGCACTATATTTTATTTTGTTCATATTTTTAGTCGATTCATTGGTACTAAATTATATTAATTAATGGTTATGATCCATTTATTTCTTGTTAACCACTTTTCGAGCATAGATCTTGAATGCATACAGCCTTGAATGCTTTTGATCATAGACTTAAGTTTGGTCTCTATTTAAAGAAGACTCTTGAAACAAAAAAGTTTTAAGCTAATTCTTATGAAAAATGCACAAAAATACTATTATAGTTGAAACAAAGTTGCATTCCAAATATGAGGTCGGTATCTAAAAAAAATAGATTTAGTAAGATTTAGTTTGGGCGCAGTACCAAACATTTCCACAAGATGAAATGAATGTCCTACTCATTTCCAATGCGTGTGTGTGTGTGTGTGTGTGTGTGTGTGTGTGTGTGTGTGTGTCTGTCTGTGTGTGTGTGTGTGTGTGTGTGTGTGTGTGTGTGTGTGTGTGTGTGTGTGTGTGTCTGTGTGTGTGTGTCTGTGTCTGTGTGTGTGTGTGTGTGTGTGTGTGTGTGTGTGTGTCTGTGTGTGTGTGTGTGTGTGTGTGTGTGTGTGTGTGTGTGTGTGTGTGTGTCTGTGTGTGTGTGTCTGTGTCTGTGTCTGTGTGTGTGTGTGTGTGTGTGTGTGTGTGTGTGTGTGTGTGTGTGTGTGTCTGTGTGTGTGTGTCTGTGTCTGTGTCTGTGTGTGTGTGTGTGTGTGTGTGTGTGTGTGTGTCTGTGTCTGTGTCTGTGTCTGTGTCTGTGTGTGTGTGTGTGTGTGTGTGTGTGTGTCTGTGTGTGTGTGTCTGTGTCTGTGTCTGTGTGTGTGTGTGTGTGTGTGTGTGTGTGTGTTCACATAACAAATGCCAGAACCTTAATCAAGCTTTGTATCGTTCTGATGAAGTAAACATGTCTTTGGTTAAATGACCGAACAGCACCAGAGTTAATAATATCTCCTTTATGTAAGCAATAAGGTGTGAGATTCTGTGCTTACAGAGTAAATGATGGATTTATACTATCATACCTGAAACAGAAATCTATAATATATACAGTAATATTCCCTCCACACTTCTTCTGAAACTGTAGAAGATATGAGAGCATTTTGTTTGCAGAAGTCTCTATTTCTTCTCTCTTGAATCTCATTCAGAGACAACTGAGAGATGAATTCATGTAAATTGTGTTTAATTTTACATATGATACCCCCCCCCCCTTCAGAGTACTGTATGAAGCATGGTTCGGTTTTCTCGTGAATGCTTCGTTAATACATGTAAAAAAATGTAATTAGCTTATTCGAAATGACTTTCCTTTTATAGCGTCTCTCTGAAATATGTCAAATTAAAATGGTGTCTCAACAAAAAACTATCTCATGCTCAACAAGGCGGCATTTATTTAATCAGAAATACAATAAAACATTGAAATATTATTATCATTTAAAATAAAAGTTTTCTTTGTGAATATATAGTAAATTATAATTTATTTCTGTGATAAAAGCTGTATTTTCAGGACCATTACTCCAGTCTTCAGTGTCACATGATCTTCAGAAATCATAATAATATGCTGCTCAAGAAACATTTCTGATTATTATAATGTTGAAAACAGTCGTGCTGCACAATATTTTTCTGGAAACCATGATATGTTTTATTTTTCAGGATTCACAGATGAATAGAAAGTTCCAAAGAACAGCATTTATGTGAAATAGAAATCTTTTGTTACATTATAAATGCTGTCAGTTTTGATCAATTTAATGCATCCTTGCTGAATAAACGCATTGATGTCTTAACAACAAAACCTCTTACTGACCCAGATTCATAGACTACAGCTATATATGGCACGAGGCTTCACCCAAACTGCTCCCGTTGAGTGTGTGCTGTAATAGTGTTGTTACTCCAGCGAGGCAATGGCAGACGGAGCTCTTTCTGTTTGTTGTCACGCGACACGTAATGAAGTGTTCATCACACCAGTCACAGACTGAAGAAGATCTCCATGAAGCTCTGAAGAGAGATAACTGAGCTGCCGTGTATTTGGAGCGGTTGTGAATGTTCTCACAATCTCTCGGATAACAATATGACATAAATAAACACTCTCATT
>CM049833.1:29920413-29922913 GCA_027422435.1 Schizopygopsis pylzovi | reverse complement strand
TAAAGCGTCTGCTAAATGACTAAATATAAATGTATATTTTATTATAATGTAAAAATACATTTAATTTCTTTTAAATTTGAATATACCATAGAATTGACTTTATTTTTAATGATCAATGTATTAGTAATACTTTTTGGAAGTATAGATTTACAAATTTTATTTAGGTTTTGTTGTTACCAAATTCTCTGTTTTATCATGTCTAATCATTTGAATGCATAGAGCAACCAAATGTATTCTTAAAATATGAAATGTACCCCCCCCCCCCCCCAGATATTCTGTTGTGTATTTACATTTTCTGGTTATCAGATTAAGGCAAAATCCATTCATTTCATTTATCTTTTAATAATTGAAAATTAAATAAACGTATTTTTTTGGCAAACATGTGTTATTAACATTAAAACAGGGAAGACATGTTGTGTGATTATTCCTTAAAAAATTAAGTTGTAATAATTTTAGCAGTAGTAATAGTAGTATTATGTGCATTCTACTGAACAATATCTCTGACACAGTTTATTCCAGTTAAACTGAACTTTTATTTTGACGGGTTTCCGTGAACAGTTCTGTGTGTATATGACATGACTCTAGTTTTACTCAAATGAAAGGCTCAGATGCTCATGAAATGACTCTCAGAGCAGTTCTGGAGATGTTGTTCATGTATTTATGTCATAATTTAGTGAGATGGTAGTCGCTGAAATCACCGCGAGTGAGCGTCACACGTGTGTGTAGTAAACAAAGCCGTGTGTCTGCGCCATTCATTCACTGACACGCAGAACATACAGGATTCATATTTATATAGTCTTATTGTTGCTTAACATTTATAGATACTAGTCCATATTTAAAGTTGATATGAATAGGGTTTTAATGAGAAGTCATAACGTTTTATGATTAATATTTCACAATGGTAGTGTAAAAAACACCCTTTTTACTCTGTTAAAATCAGCTCTTTTCACAGCAACCTGTTTTGTTGCATTTCCCTTTAAATGCTAATGAGCTCTGCTGACTCCGCCCCTCTCTTCGAGCAGTACTGTTTATTTGGAGCTTGAACTTGCACATTGTTAGGAAAGGCGGATTTGCAAACATTCATAAAAGAACCTTATACTCCCTTCTACTGTAGATGAAGCTGATCACGAATGATTCGCATGAACAGAAACACATTTAGGTAGATCAGGGACGCATTCCCTTCAAAAACAAGGTAATCCTCCGCGTCTTCAGCGGCTCAGATGTCGGGAGTAAATGACGACTGCTATATTCATTACTACATCCAACAACAGAACACCTCAATCGCTTAATCAGAGATATTCTTGTCTACATCTGCTCTGGCATCGAAACAATGGTGGACTGATGACAGCGCACTCAGGGCGGAGCTAAGGTAAGACGGCCTTGTCAATCAACAAGCGTGGGCGGGGCCTGGGTCTGTGTGACGTCACACAGCCAAGCATCTGAGAACGGCTTGATTTGAAAAAGGGGATATTATTTATAGAATTAAAAAATACCACTGGGTGGATTTTTATCATTATAGGATGGATGTGTACACACACTTCCAACACACAGTTATGTTCAAACAACATGCAAAAGTGCATTTTGCATCCGATGACACCTTTAAGTGTAATAACCTACTTTTGATTAATTCATTTAAAGTTTGAAAAATTCCATGAATTCCGCGTTATACAGTAAATTCCATTCAAATTCTGTATCACGGAAATCATCCGCATACATGTCTCTGTGTGTGTTGTGTGTGTGTGTGTGTGTGTGTGTGTGTGTGTGTGTGTGCGCGCGCGCAGCACGTCACAGAGTGTAGAGGATAGTTGTAAACACAGATGTAGAGACAGAAATGACATGCTGTTGTGTAAATAAGATAAATAACATAAGGCTATTTAGTTTGTTTAATAAAACTGATCCACTGATCTATATATAATGACTATAGTCATTTAATTTGAAAAAGTTATACCTATAGAACAGGTATAGAACAGGTTCCTATAGAACAGGTCTATTCCACTGATCTATAATGACTATATATAATGTTCTCTATTATAGATCAGTGGTATAGACCTGTTCTATAGGAAAGGTCACCTTAAATGACTTCTGTTGTGATCTGGCACTACATATGAAATACAAATAAATATAATGGCAGGGGAAACACTGTTGTTTTAGAAGCAAAAGCTCCACTGCAACCCACTGAAGTATAGTGATGTTGAGTTTACATGAAGCGGTTGAGTGTTCGTAATGATCAGTAGCTGTCTTCACTGGTCTGATTCAGTGTTCGTGCACTGCAAATCAGTTCTGATTGTGATCAGTGAGCTTCATGATGACGTGTCTCTAAGAGGCATAGAATGATTCAGGTGTGTCTGCAGCTCAAGCAAATCAGATGAGAAAAGAGAACCGGTGACGAGCAGAGAGCTTCAATGAGATTGAAGAGAGTGATCTGAGGAGAGTGAGAGACAAGAGATAGAGTGTGAAAGAGAGAGAGAGAGAGAGAGAGAGAGAGAGAGAGACGAGAGAG
>CM049833.1:29902913-29915413 GCA_027422435.1 Schizopygopsis pylzovi | reverse complement strand
TCTCTTGTACCTTGAGCAGGACGGCAGAGAAGCAGCGTCACTTCTGGAGGAGAACTCCTCAGTAACTGCAGCACTTCCTGTGGGGTCAGAGGTCACAGGACTAATGTTAGTTTCACAGTAAATATGATTGGCTTTTCACCCAACACCTTTTCACTTAAAGGAACACTCCACTGTTTTTGGAAATAGGCTCATTTTACAACATAACTAGGTAATTAGTTATGATATAGCCGGGGACTACTTTCAGGCGCTGCGTAATATTGTTGCGGTACGGCAGCAAAGCTCGTTGATTATTACGCCGGAATGAAAGTATAGTTCCTAGAAAATCACAACTTTTCATTTTGCGTCGGTCTTAGTACACGATGTAACTACAGAAGAGTCAAGATTTAAATAGGAAAAACATCGAAACTCTTTGGTCATTTTTGAGCGAGATGCTAACGGTCTAATCAGATTCAATGATCTATGCTAAGCTAAGCTAAAAGTGTAGACGCGGAGATCGACTGAATGGATTCAGAAACGGTAAAACTCAACTGTTTAACTCTAGGGGAGTCGTAAAATGAGCCTATTTCCACAAATAGTAGAGTGTTGCTTTAATACTGTGCATTTCAGAATATCTGGACCATAATTAACGAATCCTGGCCCTTCACATGATTTACTGTATTCCTATGGATGGACTGTAATCTGATGAATAATTAATAAGGTGTACATTTTTGCTGTTTTCGAGATGTATTTGCACTGTTTCATGGTTGCTATACTTGTTTCTATGTTTAGTGAACTTCTGGAGTTAATTTTTTACTCAAAACGACCCATTCATACTCGAACACTATGTGCCACGTATTCAGGTCTCTGCGTTCATTCAGTTAATAACTATATAGAGTAAACATGTCGCTTTAAAAAGAATAACGAGCTGTCTACTTGCTTACACATACTGATTGTAAATGAACCACTTGCTTTATTGTCATTTTCTTCAGTGTTTGTGTTGATTGAGAAACATTTACAAACCGTGACTGAGTGAAATGTACTTAAGTGTTGCAGGGTAAACTTAACATAATTAAGCAGAAATTGCTCATCAAACTCTAACTGGCTATGTTACATTTACTAAGTTATGTAAAATGAGCAAAGGAAATAAGTAAAGTAGATTTTACTTAATTCCATGCGTGCAAAATCTTGCAAAATAAAAATGAAGTGCAATTTCGTTGTATGAAGAAACGCTCCTTTGTTACCTGATAGGACCGTCCCTTCAGCGGCTCTCCGTTAACGGACAGAATGACGTCTCCCTCCCGAATCTTGCCGCTCTCGTCCGCAGGCTGACCTGGGAACAGTGTTCTGATTCGCACGATGGAGCCGGAGTCGAGTGACGTGTCCAGCTCTGTGATGAAGAAGCTGAAGCCCAGACCGTTCAGTCTCTTCTTGAGAGTCACCTCTTGAATGTTATCTGAGGACAGAATTAGACGGATTTAAGCCGGCCTTCTGGGTTTTGTCACATTACGTGAAGCACAGTGTGCTGCGTATGCAGGGTCGGTCCTTGACAAAAGATTTTACTTACATTTTTCCCAATGATGTATACATCGCAATTTCGAAAAATTGACACTTAAGACTGTTTTCTTGGTCTAGGGTCACATATCAGAAGTTTAAACTAATTTGGTTTAAAACACATGATTTCAGCACGATAGACATGATAATACATTTACATTTATGCATTTAGCAGACACTTTTATCCAAAGCGACTTACAGTGCATTCAGGCTATACAGTTTTTGTATGTGTGTTCTCTGGGAATCAAACCCACAACCTTTTGCGCTGCTAACGCAATGCTCTACCACTGAGCCACAGGAACATTACAACATATACACATTTTTACTTAATCGCAGCATTTAATCTCAATCGCAAAGTTTAAACGCAACATATAATCATTGCAGTTAATAGTGCAATAGTCTGTTTGATTAAATGCAATTTGTAACTAACTGCATGATTTTTGGCTGTACATTTCTGCCATAGTCACCACTAATAACCTACTCATAAACATAATGTAGAAACTTACATTTGTTAGTAAAGCTGCTTTGCAATGATTTGTATCTTACAAATAAACTTGAATTGAATCAAAACCAAACAGATGTTTTTTATCAGAGTATCTGAGGTAGGAACTGTAGAGGCACAGTCCTATTCTGGAAAAGGGGCGGGAAGCAGCAGCTCATTTGCATTTAAAGAGACATGCACAAAAACAGCCTGTTTCTGCTTCAACTCTAAATAGGTATTTTCTAAATTACATATACGCTTATTAAGTTAGTTTGAGAAAGCCAGCTTACTGAAATGCTCAATTTGGACTGTATATCATTCTAGAGCAGGGCTGTCCTTACGCGGTCCTGGAGGGCCGGTGTCCTGCAGAGTTTAGCTCCAACTTGCCTCAACACACCTGCATGGACATTTCTAGTGTGCCTGTAAGAGCTTGATTAGCTGCTTCAGGTGTGTTTGATTAGGGTTGGAGTTAAGCTCTGCAGGACACCGGACCTCCAGGACCGAGTTTGGACTGCCACCAAACTCGGGTCAGACTTTCAGACAGGTCTGACTTCGGGCCGACTTTTGTGCAGTAAGAATTGTATAGTGTTTAAGCTGTCTGTCACTAGCAAAGCTTAATGACTATCCTAGAAAATATGTTAAAAATATGTTGAAAACATGCTAACAACATTCTTTTTAAGAATGCAAAGACCTTCTCACACATGAATGTTTATTTTCTCACCTGCTCATATTAACAAAATGTATCCTTAGATGCTAGCGAGTTCTGCAGTTCATGCTGCTTTTGTAACTAAGATATGTTCATTACCGTCCGACACGAAGCTGTAGTCTCTGGGCTTGAGGCCGAAGGATCTGGACATGGAGATGTCCGGGCAGCTGTTCCTCGTCGGTGACCCTGCAGGACTGGGCATGCGGACGGTCAGTGTGTCCGGTAACACGGGGTTAACAGAGCCTCCGTCCCGCTCCAGCACCAGACTCACCACCTGACAGCGATCAGATATTAGCACTAATATCAGTTCAGCTGAAGCCTGGCATAACATATGCGATGCAGTTTAATTCAACTGCTTACACACAACATCTTCACTTGTCACACAGCAGAAGCACCAAATCTGCCAAACAATATGCTAATTCTCAGCCTTCATAAAACACTTTTTTCAAAACACAACACACAAAACTCTATGTAACACACAAAAATCTATTATGAATTAACATTACGGTAAAGGTGTTTGCAAATGCTTGCGATATTATGAATGCAATGCTTCATTTAGCAAGAGATGTGAGGCATTTTGTATTTTGTGCATTCAATTCTTGCATTTGTGTGTAAAGCTATAAAAAAAAGAGGCAACATTTTGAAAATGTGTGCAAGCTGTTGAAAAAAAACTGTATTAGCCAGAAAAATCTAATGTTTTGAAATGGAACAGTTTATAGAACCTTTGTTGTGATTTTTGATGAGTATCATATTTGATGCATTAGGATTTTATGGCTCATATAATCTAATACAGTGAGAATATGGAGGAAAAAACGAGCCCGGTCTCATGAAAATGCACTTAACACACACACATTATGCGTATAATAAAATCATAAACACGTGGTATTGATGCGCCAAAAATGAGTTTAGCGTGCATATAATACGTAGTTTTTGCATGCATATGATATGAAATTTGTTGCAGTGCATATAAAACACAGTTTTCACGTATATATGATACGCATCTACACCACAACCCTAATCCTACGCATTGCGTGGCATATACATGCCCACGTCCATTTTTGTATCAATACCATGAGTTTTAGTTTTATTTGGTGTTCTATTTACACGCATTTTCAGGAGATCGGGTTGAAAACACAGCTCAGTTTTATTCAGAGATTCAAACTCAGCAAAAAACAACAACATGCAATTTGGTGCAGATGCTGATATTTATATGATGACAGGTAAATCAATGAGATGCAGATACTGACATTAAATGATCTAAATATCAGTCATATCTGTATATCTCCAATAATATGATGTTTAAATGATCAAAACATATAATGCAATGCAATCAACTGATGATTGAGAGATGAAGAAATAAACGCTCCTCAAAAGCCAGATGATCATATTTGACTCAGATTTGAACATGATTATCCATGTAACATTTGGTTTTTTTTAATCAAGTAAACCTTCAGCCAAGTAAGTGTTCATCTTTAAGCATTACTAACAATATGAAAGTTATTCTTACATTTACTTGTAAAGATTTGTCAGCAGAAAGACACATGAAGCAGCCGCTGAAGCTTGACATTTGTGCAATTACACTAAAAGAGCTTTTACTGGATACAAACTCTGAACTATCAATCAGAGACAGAAGACATGCAGTAGATCAGCAAAGAGAAGCTAAGTTTACATCATGCGGATGATTAGAAATGCGTTTACCAAATATGATACTGTGGGCTTTATAAGGTTATTTTCTGAATTATACGCAATAATTGAATTGCTAGAAGTGAGCTGAGATTACAGCTGATTATGTAAAGATGGGACTAGTGTGTAGTTTCCATGAGATGATAGAGAGAGATGAGAGATGAGAGAGAGAGAGAGAGAGAGAGAGAGAGAGAGAGAGAGAGAGAGAGAGAGAGAGAGAGAGAGAGAGAAGAGAGAGAGAGAGAGAGTGAGAGAGAGAGATCTCTCCGATTCTTGCAAAATTAGTGCCTGCTGATTGGTGAAGATCCCTGCAGTTGTAGCCATCACTGTCCAGACAGCTGATTCCTGCCACACAGACACGCAGCACACAGAGACAGACACCAACAGACAGCACACACACACAGCACACAGCAACACAGACACACAACACACACACAGACACACACACACACACACGCCACACACAGCAGCACAGCACAGCACATACCACTCCACATGTTACTAAATGCACAAAACATCCACTCAAACATGCATCTTAAACAAGCCACAGATCGTACACACACATTACAACACGCACAGACACTGCCACACACACGCGCACACACACACGCCACACACGCACAACACGAGACACACACACACAACACACACACACACACACGCACTCACACACAGCACGCACACACACACACACACACACACACACACGCACACACATCACAAACACACACCACACAAACACACAACACGCACACACACGACACACATCACAAACACACACACACACAACACAGACACACACCACACACACATCGACACACAACGACACACACATGCACACACAGACACACACACACACACAGACGACACACACACACACGACGACACACACAAACAGGCCACGCACACAACACACTACACACACAGACACACGACAGACACAGACACACACACACACACACACACACACACACACACACACACACACACACACACACATCGCACGACACAACACACATCTCACCACACACACACACAACACACACACAACACACACACACACACACACACACACACACACACACACACACACACTACAGCACAAGCAAACACACACACACACACACACACACACACACACACACACACACACTATCGTCGTGACTCAAACCGACTCATTTACTGAACTGAAGGAGAAGGATGAGTGCAGTTCAGTCCATCACACCTGTAACAGCAGAGAACAGGAACACTTACCTGTCTGGAGACGTCCGTCTCGTTCAGCCGCTCCTCCAGCTACCAGACTCTTGATATAAACCCCTCCGTAACGGAGACCTGTGTTCACTCCTCCCTGTGTATTCACACATCAGAGTTATACTCTACAACATCTATACAATATACAACAGCTGTACAGTGTTCTCTTTTATCCTACGTCTCTATTTAATAAGAAAGAGACCACCTGGAAGAATGTGCTTCTGTATGATTAACCAGTGTACTTCAAAATGTCAATATTCACTGCTTGAATTAATCGTATGGTAAGGTGTTTGCAAATGATTGCTTTTGATATGTGTTTGTGATATTTTGAATGCAATGCTTAATTTTGCAAGAGATGCGAGGCATTTTGTGTGCAATTCTTGGATTTGTGTGTAAAGTTATGAAAAAAGGTAAAGTTTTGAAAATGTGTGTAAGCTGTTGAAAAAAAACTGTACAAAACTACTTGTAGATAATATAATTATAATAAAACAAAAGGCCACTTTTTAATGTTTTTAACACACTTACATTGAAGAGTCAAATTAAAAGTTTTACGTTTAAATCATTATGTTTTAATAATATTTTGTCGTGCTCTAATAAGGAAATATGATTATTTTGATGCACACTAAACATACTAAAGCACGTAAAATACTTGATCATTTGAACTGTAGTGTGCTGCTTGATATTACATTTAAAGATCATTTTTAATTTTAGTAAACTGCAACTTCATCATTAAAATGTGTAATTACATAAAAACATGACATACTAGATTCAACAGAAATGACATTCAAATATATTCTAGTTTACCATAAATGTGTGTCAGCAGCTATATATTAAGCTATTATTACATAACTATATTTCAAAGACAATGGAAGTGATCATGAAATGATATAAAAATATAGTGAAGTCCTGAAGTGGGTCAAAATCACTCTTTAAGTTAAACAAAAATGCATTTAATTGAAATTAAAACTATACATTTTAATTTAATTCAATTAAGTGTCAGGAGACATTACATTCAGTTCATACTTTTAGTGCCATTTTTATAATCATGTAAAGCGTAGTTGTTTTCAGCACAGAATAGTGGATTCATCGTTGGTTTTTATTGTCTTCTAACTCCTCTCAAGCTGCTTAACCTCATTTAGAGAGATCAGCACTGGTCTGGATTTAGGCTGTGATTCCCGCGTCGCTATAATCATGTGACCGCTCGTCCTCTTTGACCTTCTGTGATACACTGACCCTGTGACGCTGATAAAGCAGCAGACGAACAACAGATAACTCAGGATTTATTGGTAAAGCTAAGGTTTTCTTCCCTTGCAAAAAATAAGTTTGCAATTAGTTTACTTGTCTGGGTTATACTGGCAGGAAAGTTTAAGTGTACTTAATCTTTTCATTGAGATATACTTAAGAAATTCACCTTTTCAGTCACAGCTTAAACAGCTAAAAAGTGTGCTGATAATGCAAGAAGAGGAGAATAAGTCAGTTCAGTCCTCTTCAAATAGTGTTTGTGCAATCAAGTGTGCAGTATTGCCAGAAACTGAGTAGCTTATTAATAGTTTTCATGTAGTACTCCAACACGTTTTACAAATTAACGGATAAACTGACATGTTAAACTCTTTAAAACAAAATCTAAAAGTTGAGAAAACTTGAAAGTTTAAGGCAACATATTTTTGAGTTGTCTCAACTTTTTTTTGTAAACACTGAATACACCAAGTCGAGAAAACCCCAAATCTGCTGAAGCTGCTGGCCTTAAAAACGCTCAAGTGTTCTGGACTTTAGATTTTTTACAGTGAAGTTTACAGTAACCAGTCAGCTTTGGGGTGGAATTGCTTCCCTTACAAAGATCATTTTATTAAGATAACATAGTATACTTTATGTAGTAAGCATCAATGCACTAGTAATACTTGTAGTACTTCTTTGGCGTAAGTTGGCTCAATTTTTTATATATACAATTTTGATTTTTAAGTGTACCAGTAGTAAACTTACTGTACAGAACTAGTTTTATCTCATATCTAATATAGTATTATACTAAAGTAATATAGTTTATCACAACTATATTACAAGTTATACTGTAAATATTTACTTATCACTTTTTGTTTAAAAAATGACACTTTGTATAAGTATAGTTGCAATACTAAATAAACACTTAAACGTATAGCATTACACTTAAATAAGTATACTTTTATAAACTAAAAGATGAGCCAATTTAGTCCCGAGAAGCTTTGAAATAGTACACGCAGAAGTACACTGATATTAGAATACGTACTACGCTTGCAATATATACTTTGTTTACTTAATAAAATGAACTCTTAGTTTATTTATTTTATTTTTGTGGTTGATTTTTTATTTCTTCACTTCTTAAAGGTTGATTAACTGAATTTATATTTAGTTTTATTTCAATATTCGCACACACCCTCAATATTTATTCTCAAAACTATAAAGCGCAGTGTGCTTACAGCGATCCCGATGCCCAGACCGCCTCCAGATTTGTGAAGCGTCACGGTCAACTCTTCAGGTCTCAGGCTGATCAGAGACGCTGACCTGGAATAATCCTCCTGACACACACAAACCAGACAAACACACTACTGTTAGTCTCTCTTTCACTGCTACACGAGTCATACATTTACAGGATTCTTTGATGAATATAATAGAAATCTTTCTAACATCAAAATGTCCTTATCTTTTTGAATTGTATTCAAATTGTATTGTTTCTTTGTTTGTTTTTTTAACTGCTCACACACAAAATCTTTCCTTGTCTCACAATTTCTCGAACTGCAGAAGCATGCACCAAATCTGCCAAACTATACACTAATTCTCAGCATTTGACTTAAACACTTTTTGCAAAACACAACACACTCTCTGTGTAACACACACAAATCTAGCAGGAATAAATATAACGGCAAAAGTGTTTACAAATGATTGCTTTTGAGATGTGTTTGTGATATTTTGAATGCAGTGCTTCATTTTGCAAGAGATGCGATTGCATTTTGTGTGCAGTTCTTGGATTTGTGTGTAAAGTTATGAAAATAAAAAGAGGCAAAGGTTTAAAATGTGTGTAAGCTGTTAAAAACGACATATTAAATCATAGTAATTCTGGAAACTTTCTGCCACTTTGCCACTTTTGCACTTCTTTTCCAATTTGAGTTTTTTGACTTCACACACACAATGATAAAGACCACATTTCCACAACCTGCATAACATTCTCAGCACCTGAGCGTTTATAATGCGGACCTCAGGAACATGCAGCCGGTTGGTTCCTTTGGGCGTCATCATAACGCTGACCAGCTCGTCCAGATCGTCGTCTCCTGCTCGACTGTCGGCCCGTATAGTGCTCTGAGACTCGTAGTTCCTCTCGGCCAGATGACCAGCGCCTCCACGCTTAGACAGAGCTGATCGTTTCACAACACATTAATAACAACTGTAGAATTATATGAGCAGTGCTGGCTTTTCATTTATAAACTACACTAAAAATAAATTCAGGGCAGCACAACTTTAATAAATGCATGGTTGTAAGTAAAAAATGTGAATTTATTGATAACCTTTATTTTTAACATTATTTTGATGAGTTATAATACAGTCGATCATTAAATCAACGTAATATTGCATGTAATTTAACCCCCCCAAAATAGTTTTAATAGGTTGTTATAACTTGAAATGAAATAGTCTTGATAACTTTAAAAACTAGGCAGTGGATAGTTCCCAGCATGATTCGCACAGGACTGGATAAGGAGAATAAATCTAGAAATGAAGTGTTATTTTATGTGTTTTTTATTAAATGGAAAGATCTGTTAGTGTTTAACGCTGTTGAACATTTCATTAGAAGTTTTCAAAGTGGAAAGGATTTATGAAAGCTGTTGCATTAATCTATTTGTTAATTTAGTATACTTGAGATACTATTGTTTTTGTATTGTCCATTTTCAATTTTAATTCGTTTTTAGTAATTTTATTGTGCTTGTCATTTTTATTAGTTTTAGTTTTAGTTATTTTAGTACATTAAGTTAAACTAAATGAAAATGATAAATGCTGCTTTGGCAACTTGCTGAAATATTATTTTAGTCAATGTTTATTTTGTTTCATGTAACATAAATTGTTTTAGTTTTAGTCGAGGGTATGTTTACATGATGATGATGATGTACTAAAAACAGAAAAGTTTTCATTTGCAATTTTGAAAAATTTGCGTACAAATTAAAACTTTGTCAAAACAATCCCTTCACACAAAAACACTGTATAATGCCTTTGCCAGGCCGGTAGATGGCGCTAAAGAAACACTTTGCGCTTGCACACATGCTTATAAACTGAACATACACATGTGCGTGACATTTCCTTTTCACAAATTTGCATTTTTGAAGATAACGGTATCGTTAAAACTCGCACTTGAAATCCATTTCAATAGCTAAAATGCATAATAACTTTTCAGTTTTTATTTGAAGACGGCTTTGTGTAACGCCCCCTTAGTTAACTATTATAACCCTGAAACACTTGTATTTCGAGCGTGCTGATGTAATATCACATGTGCAGCAGAATATAAATGCATGCCATACCTTTCGGCTGTGAGACGATGAGCTCCACCTCTCTGGAGCTGCTCTGCATGATATCAGCGGCTTCGGTGAAGGACAAGCCCTCCAGACTGAGCTGATTCAGAGAGATCAGACGACCACCTGACGGAGACACGGAGCTCAGCTGCACTAATGCTCAAACAGAGACCTCTGAGGTCATGAATGGACCTTATCAATACAAGATTCACCTGCTTTGATGCGTCCGTCTCGGTCAGCTGGGCCTCCGGGTACAACAGATGCAATGAAGATCCCGAGGTCCAGTTTCCCAGTGCTTTCTTCGCCAACAATTACAATACCTAGAGCCAAAATTAATTCAGAGTGAATTCGTATTCTGCAAATCAGTGAATTATAATGAGCCTAGAATCCATTTACCGAGGCCAACTTTGGGATCCTTTTTGAGGGAAATGCAGATTATTTCCCTCTCTGGAGGTCGGGCACTTTTTGGAGTATCTATGAGAAGAAAAAAGACTCTTTGCATTGTGCTGTTTCACAACTAAACAGTATAATAAGTTAATTTTATACAACCCGAATTCCGGAAATGTTGAGACGTTTTTTTTTTTTTTAATAAAATGAAAACTAAAATACTTTTCAAATCACATGAGCCAATATTTTATACACAATAGAACATAGATAACATAACAATGTTTAAACAGAGACATTTTACACTTTTATCCACTAAATGAGCTCATTTCATATTTGATGCTTGCTACAGGTCTCAAAAAAGTTGGCACAGGGGGCAACAAAAATGGCTGAAAATGCAAGACATTTTCAAAAGATTCAGCTGGGAGAACATCTAGCAACTAATTCAATTAGTTGACATGAAGTCTGTAAGATAAAAGGGATGTCTTAGAGAGGCAGAGTCTCTCAGAAGTAAAGATGGGCAGAGGATCTCCAATCTGTGAAAGACCGGGTAAAAAGACTGTGGAATACTTTAAAAACAACATTCCTCAATGTCAAATTGACAAGGCTTTGCCAATCTCATCATCTACAGTGCATAACATAATCAAAATATTCAGAGAGACTGGAGAAATCTCTGTGCGTATGGGACAATGCCAAAGACCTTTGTTGGATGCCTGTGGTCTTCAGGCCCTCAGACGACACTGCATCACTCATCAGCATGATTCTGTCATTGACATTACTAAATGGGCCCAGGAATACTTCCAGAAACCACTCTAATCCGTGCCATCTGCAGATGCCAACTAAAGCTCTATCATGTAAAAAGGAAGCCATATGTGAACATGGTCCAGAAGCGCCATCGTGTCCTGTGGGCCAAGGCTAATTTAAAATGGACTGTTTCAAAGTGGAAAAGTGTTCTTTCGCCAGACGAGTCCAAGTTTGATGTTCTTGTTTGAAATCACGGATGCCATGTCCTCCGTGCTAAAGAGGAGGGAGACCTTCCAGCGTGTTATCAGCGTTCAGTTCAAAAGCCAGCATCTCTGATGGTATGGAGGTATCTTATGGTATTATATAAGTGCATACAGTATGGGCAGCTTGCATATTTTCGAAGGCACTATGGATGCTGAAAGGTATATAAAGGTTTTGGAGTGACATATGCTCCCCTCCAGATGACGTGTATTTCAGCAGGACAATGCAAACCACATACTGCAGCTATTACATCAGCATGGCTTCGTAGTAGAAGAGTCTGGGTGCTGAATTGTCCAGATCTTTCACCTATAGAGAACATTTGGTACATTATTGAACGAAAAATACGTCAGATTTGACCATGAACTCTTCAGCAGCTGTAAACCTATTTCAGGCAAGAAGGGGACCAAATTCCAACACTCCAGAAACTCACAACCTCGATGCCCAGACGTCTTCACACTGTTTTGAGAAGAAGAGGAGATGCTACACAATGGTAAACATGCCCCAACTATTTTGAGACCTGTAGCGGGCATCAAATTTGAAATGAGCTCATTTAGTGCATTCAATTGTCAAATTTCTCAGTTTGAACATTTGTTTTGTTCTCTATGTTCTACTGTGAATAAAATATTGGCTCATGTGATTTGAAAGTCTTTTAGTTTTAATTATATTCAAATAATAAAATAAAAAAATCCTGACATTTCCGGAATTCGGGTTTTAGGTTAATTGTCAGTTCATACCTCGTAATGGTGAGGACATTGAAGGGATGTCAGAGTAATGCTTTGGAGAGCTACAGGAGCTTCTTGAAGAGCTGGACTTTGAGATCTATAAAATTAAATATAAATATTATTTGTGGATCATTTTGGCAATGTTAGCTGAAAACTTCACAATTGCAGTGTCTTGTGTTCAGATATTTACATTTAGTCATTTAGCAGAAGCT
>CM049833.1:29802913-29897913 GCA_027422435.1 Schizopygopsis pylzovi | reverse complement strand
GAGCGGACTCTGTGAGCTCCTGGGACGGAGCGGCCTCTGGAGCGGACTCTGTGAGCTCCTGGGATGGAGCGGCCTCTGGAGCGGACTTTGTGAGCTCCTGGGACGGAGCGGCCTCTGGAGCGGACTCTGTGTGATCAGTTGAGACGTGAAAAGACTCTGGATGATCAGCTGAGATGTGAAGAGACTCTGGAGGGTCAGCAGAGATGTGAAGAGACTCTGGAAGGTCAGCAGAGATGTGAAGAGACTCTGGAAGATCCGCTGAGACGTGAAGAGACTCTGGAAGGTCAGCAGTGACGTGAAGAGACTCTGGAAGATCCGCTGAGACGTTAAGAGACTCTGGAAGGTCAGCGGAGACATGACTGGGCTTGAGTCTGGATGATTAGTTGTGACGTGGTGCGACTCTGGATGACCAGCTGAGACGTGGTGCGACTCTGGATGACCAGCTGAGACGTGGTGCGACTCTGGATGACCGGCTGAGACGTGGTGCGACTCTGGGTGACCAGGCTGAGACGTGGTGCGACTCTGGATGACCGAGCTGAGACGTGGTGCGACTCTGGATGACCGGCTGAGACGTGGTGCGACTCTGGCAGATCAGCTGAGACGCGGAAGTGACTCTGGCAGATCAGCTGAGACGGGAAGTGACTCTGGCAGATCAGCTGAGACGGGAAGTGACTCTGGTTAATCGCGATTTGAGCGGCTGGTCAATGCCCTCACAAAACAAATCTATGAGTGCACAGTCTGGCAGATCAGAATAATAAGCGATCTCCAAATACTCTCTAATATAATCCTCGAGCGATCGCAAGGCCTGCTCGAGGGCTAATAACAGTCTTGCAGTGTCCATACCTGGCCAATATCCACATGAGATGCCGCTGGATCCTTGTGTGGCCGAGTATTCATTTTACGAGACGTGAGGCATGAGGATACATTTGCAAGGCTTTATTAGGAGGCATGGTCGGAAACAAGCATGGGTCACACATTGGCAAACAGGTATACTGTATATATGGCAAGACAAAGAGTAATCCTAGGGCAAGTGTAGGTCTGCGATCTGCGAACAATATCCAACAGGGCAAGGCAGAGAGATAATCCAGGTACACGAATGAATGAATGAATGAATGAATTATGCATCTATATAGCGCTTTTTGTGTATTGTTGTACACCCAAAGCGCTTTCAATCATGTGGGGGGTCTCTCCTCAACCACCACCAGTGTGCAGCATCCACTTGGATGATGCGACGGCTGCCACAGGACAACGGCGCCAGTGCGCTCACCACACACCAGCTACAGATGGAGAGGAGAGAGTGAGTGATAGAGCCAATCAAGTGGATGGGGATTATTAGGAGGCCATGATTGACAAGGGCCAGTGGAGGGAATTTGGCCAGGACACCGGGGTTAGACCCTACTCTTTACGAGAAGTGCCATGGGATTTTTAATGACCACAGAGAGTCAGGACCTCGGTTTAACGTCTCATCCGAAAGACAGTGCTTGTTGACATTATAGTGTCCCCATCACTATACTGGGGCGCTAGGACCCACACAGACCACAGGGTGAGGACTCCCTGCTGGCCTCACTAAAACCTCTTCCAGCAGCAACCTAGTCTTCTCAGGAGGTCTCCCATCCAGGTACTGACCAGCTCAACCCTGCTTAGCTCCAGTAGGTGACCGGTCTTGGGCTGCAGGGTGATGTGGCTGCCGGCACGAACAGGTATTAAAACACAAGAAAACAGGCAAAGCAGGACTATAACAATGGAGTGAGCTCTGTAGAGTCGCTAGGATATACGCTATACAATACTCAGCGATGACAGAGAGGAAGTCCAAGGCTTATATAGAGTGTGATCAGTGCAATCAGCTGTGTGACGTCAGTGCAATGGGTTATGGGAAATGTAGTATTAGGTGATGTGCAACCGTTAGTGTGGTGCAGGAGTCCATGTGGTGAGCGAGTGACCTCTGGTGCTGAGTAACAGGGAGTGCATGGACAGGATTCGTGACACTTATCACCCATGAGCTTGTCTCAGCATATCTCAGTAACGATGAGGTTTTGAGTCAATAATCTAATTATACAGAAGTGTCATTGTAAAGAAAGAACCTTTCTTCATTTGAAAAAGTCAAAAGTTATAAAATAGTAAACAAAACCATGTATATTTACTTATTATATTCTATAAAGAATATATATTTTTTTATTATATCCAAAATACCAGACCATCGTTATTATAACCAACTAAAACTAAAATCATAAAAAATGTTACTTGAAATAAAATAAGATTTTTTTTTTTCCAAGGTATCATTTCTCATTTTAGTTTATTTTAACTTGATCTACTATATTTACATTACATTTATCCAAAGAGACTTACAGTGCATTGAGGCTAAACATGTTTTTTTTTCTACTAAAACTAAAAGTGAAATAAAAATGAATAAAAGGTTTTTAGACAAAAAATATACATTTGAAAAAAAAAGTACAAATTTAAAAGTTTAACAATTTATGAACACTATTTATCTCCTTGTCATTGCATATCTCAGTTTAAAGTATTTAAACTTTTTCTCAAGACAAGATTTTTTTATTTGGTTTAATATTTCTGTATGTTACCTTTTGTTCCTTCATAAAGGTTTAACTGTTTCATTACAAAGCCTCTATTAGGCTGTTTAAAGGTGGGTTCCACTGTGACAACTTACCCCATGTTGTGTGATAACATGCATTCTTATGATTAAATGATGAATAGAATCGTCAATCAATGTATATAAATAGAGGTGTGACGATTAGCCCCGGTCTGCTATACATGCTGCGTTCCTAAGGACTGATGCGGACACATGTGCTGTCAGTAAGAACAGAAGTGAATGTAACCTTGAGAAACTGGAGCTCGGCCTCCTCTGAACTCATGTTTGCATTGCTGGCGTGTAACCGGAGCATCTCTTCTTTCAGGCAAGGCATTGGCATTTTCTGCAGAACGCTCTTAGAGACGTAATGCTCAGGCTGATAGTAGTTCCTCCCATAGACCTGCAGACGATACAGCGCTTCAGTCTTTCTGACACATGCACACGCTCATACATGCTATACGCAGTCAAATGAGTTCAATACATAACCATCTAGCATCTGCTTAATATACATCTGACATTACATGTTCTCAATGCTTCCTGAAGACGTAATATTACGTATCTGAATCTTCTCTGGCAGCATGTGGAGTGACATCAGATGCACACTAATGTATGACTGTAACACTGAGAGTACATCGCAGAAATGCCGTCATGTCTTATTATTAACAACTGAAACATGACATGAAATCAAATGATATGAAAAAAAATATTATTTGATAATACAAAAATGTATACAAGCTCGGCTGACACATCAATCTATTTATGTATTAATAAATCTAAATGTAGAATATAATAATATCATTTATAATTGAATGGTAATTTTAAATTATATATATCTATATATAGGGTTATTTAATTAATTTTTAATAAAAAAGCAATAAGCCCTGTGAATCTGTGGTCTACAGTGGATTTATAACAGCTATTGTTAGGCAAAATAAAATAAATATAATAATTAAAAATGACTTGAAATCAAAGAAAAAAAAACTTAAAATATTGTTTTATTTATTTAAGCTAGTTGTTAAGGCAATCTTATTTTCATTTAATAATTATTTAATGATAAAATAAAAACATGAAAACTAAATCCAACTGAAAACAATAACAGATATATGATATTAAAATGCTGATTATATATCTGAGTGATGCTGTGGAGTACCTCAGGCACACAGTCCCCAAACTCGGCTTGGAGAGCCAAGGCACCCAGGAACAAGCACGTGTCCTCGTCACAGAGCAGACGCTCGTCCAGAACGTCCCGCCTCAGCTGGAGATAGTACTGATGACGGCTCAGCCGGTGTCTGTGGACATGAGGAGCAGCGTTAGACGAGAAACACACACCAGCACATGATGAGAGAAACAAGAGACTCACAGAAGAAGAGACACGTCATTCACAAAATATCTGATGCGGAGATGAAGCACACACGTGGCAGTGGGCTCTTTCTTCCACGCGGCGGGGGCCACTTTAGACATTTTAGTGTCATTGTCAAGAAAGAAAAGTTCATTATCTGAAAAAGAGAAACAAATACTATAAATTATAAATGACACTATCTGACACAGTGACCTAATTATTCATCAATATCACGGGTAGAAATATTAAACATTTTTATATAAAAAGATTATTACAAAAAGATAATTATATTAAAATTTAATAATAATATGTATTTATTACATTTAAAATGGCCAAACCAATGCTATTATAGTTAAAAATATATTCAATTATATATATGTATATTTATATCCATAATATTTATTATGTATTAACTTTTTAATGACAGACTATAAAGTAAAATTGTAAAATAAACATATTTATAATTAGCCAAACAAGTGTTATTCTTGAGTAAAAAAACAAAAAACGTTTCTATTAAAGAAATACAGATGCTGGTTAACTGAACAATCACATAATGCTTTTCAGTTAACCGTGTGGACTTTCATTTATTGTCAACTTGTAAGAAGAGGTATAAAGTATGTATGCTGATATAAAGAGACATAATTTTTAAACACTCTATCTGACAAGTGACCTAATTATTCATCAATATCACGGGTAGAAATATTTAAAACCATTATATTATAATGATTTTATATAAAATACATTAATAAAAAGTATTATTTAATAATCTATAAAATATGTATTTATACATTTAAAATGGCCAAACCAATGCTATTATAGTTCTTAAAAAAAATATATTCAATTATATATATTTTTTATATTATTTCTTGTTTCTTATAAATTTAATAAAATTGAAGTATTATTTTTAATACCGAGAAAAATAAAAAGTCATTTGAAATAAACATTAACAAAAATAATTTTAAGTTATACTGTATTTTCATTTATTTCAACTTTTATATTATATACTTATATTTATTTATTTATTTATTGTATGTGTATATATAATAGACATAATTGTAAACAACCCCATCTGACATATTTACCTAATTATTCACCAATATCAGAATTGGAAATATAAAAAATATATACTATTTTAAATTATTTATAATATTATATATTTTTTAATTATCTGAAAATTTATATTTATTTTAATAAAACATGTATTTATTACATGCAAAATACCAGACCAAGGTTAGGTTATACTAATAGGAAAGTAAAATAAAAATAAAATCACATTTTCATAACACTAAAAATGAAATACAAATTAATAAAAGCTATAAAGATGTTTAAAAATTACATTGAAAAAAAACAAAACTTGTGAAAGTTGAATCAAAACGAAAATTAAAAGGGAATAAGTTACTCTAAAGTAATTAATTACTAGTTACTAATTAGATCTTCACCAGGGTAATTAGATTACTGTACAAACTACTCTCTCCAAAAGTATTTAATTACTTATTACTAATTATTTTCTAAATCCTATATCAACCTCGACAAGTTAATGATTCGAGGATAGACATGAAACGCTTCTTTTAATTATTGCACATAACTACATAAATTATTCTGGACACACTTAGAGTCCAATTCTCATTATTAAATATGACTTTGCCTCAAAATAATCATAATTACTGCTTTTTCATACTTAGTAAAGTAGTTGTTAGGTTTAAGAATTGGGTTGAATTAAGGATTCAGAATAAGACATTAATATGTGCTTTTTATGTAATAATATGTAATAATAAACAGCCAATATTCCAGTAATATTCATGCGAATAACCAAATTGTTTAGACACTAAAGTGTTACCAATATTCGTATTAACTCACCAAAGTATTTAAAGTGAGAAGGGCATAAAAAGCATGCATTTTAAGGTTAGACTTTAAAGGTTGATGTTAAATCCAGTATTGTATTGTGTATAAATGTTCTATACACAGCATTAAGTTCAATTACAGAAGTAACTGTAATTAAATTACAGAAGAAATAAGAGTAATCCCTTACTTTACTTTTTCAAGGGAAGAGTAACTAATTACTTAGTAACTAGTTACACCCAACACTGAATAGTAGTTATCACCGTAGCAACCCAAGTCAGTCTAGACTCCAGTGAAACAGGTGCATTACCTTCACTATAAGCAAGGCCAAAGTAAAAGTGTTCGACGAGGTTTGCGTGAGCGATGATCATATCAAAGACGTGACCTGCTCGGGATCTGACGTCACACTTGAGCAGAACGCTCTGTCCGTTTGGCATCAACACGGTCAAGTCTCTCTGGTTTGACCTCGACCTCCCTTTGTTTGACTGTTCAGAGAAGCAAAGAAGCGCTGAAGTATTGTGTAACAGATCGAGACAATACTCTCACTCTTAGCTGGATGAGAGCCTGGAGCACAGACGCAGTCATACGCAGCACAGGTGTAGCAATAGACAACAGTATGGCTCAAAATTATACATTTCTCTTTTATGCCAAAAATCATTAGGATATCATGTTCCATTAAGATTTAGTAAATGTCCTACAGTAAATATATCAAAACTTAATTATTGATTAGTAATATGCATTGCTAAGAACTTCATTTGAACAAATTTAAAGGTGATTTTCTCAATATTTAGATTTCTTTGCACCCTCAGATTCCAGATTTTCAAATATTGTCCAAACCATACATCAATGGAAAGCTTATGTATTACTCAATTTCAAAAGATTGACCCTTATGACTGGTTTTGTGGTTCAGGGTCACACATTAAACTGACCACAAGAGAATTAGGCAGCTCTAAAAGCACCGGAGGCTCCTCCAGCATTCGGATGAACTCGGGGCTCGTATCCTGAGGACGAACACATGAGAAACACTCAATGAATACTCCAATGGAGCGTTTCATAAACTGAGATAAGTGTAATGATGAAGGCACGTTTGGTTGCTTACCTTTGTTTTGCGTTGATTAAGGCTAAATGAAGAGCTGAGGAGCTGATTTGAGCGTGAGGTGAAGTGACCAGGAGCAGGACTTCGGCTCAGACACAAGCTGTTTCTGCTTCTTTGCTGTGAACTGTGATTTCTAGAAGATGAAGAGCTGTGAGTTTGGATCTTAGCACTATAACACACATTTCTAAGCCTCTGAATGACCAACATGATCAAAACTTTGCTGTTAAACCTGTTTCACACTCAATCTACTGCATGTCTTCTGTCTCTGATCGATAGTTTATAGTGTTTTATCCAGTAAAAGCTCTTTTAGTGTTAATTGTAAAAATGCTTCTCAGGCCAAAGTAGCTCTAGACTAAATATCAACATGATCTTACTGTAGTTCTAGACTAAATATCAACATGATCTTACTGTAGCTCTAGACTAAATATCAACATGATCTTACTGTAGTTCTAGACTAAATATCAACATGATCTTACTGTAGATCTAGACTAAATATCAACATGATCTTACTGTAGATCTAGACTAAATATAAACGTGATCTCACTGTAGTTCTAGACTAAATATAAATGTGATCTTACTGTAGTTCTAGACTAAATATAAACGTGATCTTACTGTAGTTCTAGACTAAATATCAACATGATCTTACTGTAGTTCTAGACTAAATATCCACATGATCTTACTGTAGTTCTAGAATAAATATAAACGTGATCTTACTGTAGTTCTAGACTAAATATAAACATGATTTTACTGTAGTTCTAGACTAAATATCAACATGATTTTACTGTAGTTCTAGACTAAATATAAACGTGATCTTACTGTAGTTCTAGACTAAATATCAACATGCATTTACTGTAGTTCTAGACTAAATATCAACATGATCTTACTGTAGTTCTAGATTAATTATCAACATGATCTTACAGTAGTTCTAGATTAATTATCAACATGATCTTACTGTAGTTTTAGACTAAATATCAACATGATCTTACTGTAGTTCTAGATAATTATCAACATGATCTTACTGTAGTTCTAGACTAATATCAACATGATCTTACTGTAGTTCTAGACTAAATATCAACATGATCTTACTGTAGTTCTAGACTAAATATCAACATGATCTTACTGTAGTTCTAGATTAATTATCAACATGATCTTACTGTAGTTCTAGATTAATTATCAACATGATCTTACTGTAGTTCTAGACTAAATATCAACATGATCTTACTGTAGTTCTAGACTAAATATCAACATGATCTTACTGTAGTTCTAGACTAAATATCAACATGATCTTACTGTAGTTCTAGACTAAATATCAACATGATCTTACTGTAGTTCTAGACTTAATATCAACACGATATTTCTGTAGTTTTAGATTAATTATCATCATTATTTTACTGTAGCTCTAGACTAAATATCACCATGATCTTACTTTATTTTTAGACTAAATATCACCATGATCTTACTGTAGTTCTAGACTAAATATCAACATGATCTTACTGTAGTTCTAGACTAATATCACATGATCTTACGTAGTTCTAGATAATTAACATGATCTTACTGTAATTTTAGACTAAATATCAACATGATCTTACTGTAGATCTAGACTAAATATCAACATGATCTTACTGTAGTTCTAGATTAATTATCAACATGATCTTACTGTAGTTCTAGACTAAATATCAACATGATCTTACTGTAGTTCTAGATTAATTATCAACATGATCTTACTGTAGTTCTAGATTAATTATCAACATGATCTTACTGTAGTTTTAGACTAAATATCAACATGATCTTACTGTAGATCTAGACTAAATATCAACATGATCTTACTGTAGTTCTAGACTAAAGGTAAATATGATCTTACTGTAGTTCTAGACTAAATATCAACATGATTTACTGTAGTTCTAGACTAAATATCAACATGATCTTACTGTAGTTCTAGATTAATTACCACATGATCTTACTGTAGTTTTAGACTAAATATCAACATGATCTTACTGTAGTTCTAGACTAAATATCAACACGATCTTACTGTAGTTCTAGACTAAATATCAGACTTATGTAGTTCTAGACTAAATATAACTGATTTACTGTAGTTCTAGACTAAATATCACGATCTTACTTAGTTCTAGACTAAATATAACTGATCTTACTGTAGTTCTAGACTAAATATCAACACGATCTTACTGTAGTTCTAGACTAAATATAAACATGATCTTACTGTAGTTCTAGACTAAATATCGACATGATCTTACTGTAGTTCTAGACTAAATATCAACATGATCTTACTGTAGTTCTAGATTAATTATCAACATGATCTTACTGTAGTTTTAGACTAAATATCAACATGATCTTACTGTAGTTCTAGATTAATTATCAACATGATCTTACTGTAGTTCTAGACTAATTATCAACATGATCTTACTGTAGTTCCTAGACTAAATATCAGCATGATCTTACTGTAGTTCTAGACTAAATATCAACATGATCTTACAGTAGTTCTAGACTTAATATCAACACGATATTTCTGTAGTTTTAGATTAATTATCAACATGATCTTACTGTAGTTCTAGACTAAATATCAACATGATCTTACTGTAGTTCTAGACTAAATATCAACATGATCTTACTGTAATTTAGACTAAATTATCAACATGATCTTACTGTAGATCTAGACTAAATATCAACATGATCTTACTGTAGTTCTAGATTAATTATCAACATGATCTTACTGTAGTTCTAGACTAAATATCAACATGATCTTACTGTAGTTCTAGACTAAATATCAACATGATCTTACTGTAGTTCTAGACTAAATATCAACATGATCTTACTGTAGTTCTAGACTAAATATCAACATGATCTTACTGTAGTTCTAGACTAAATATCAACATGATCTTACTGTAGTTCTAGACTAAATATAACATGATCTTACTGTAGTTCTAGATAAATATCAACATGATCTTACTGTAGTTTAGACTAAATATCAACATGATCTTACTGTAGTTCTAGATAAATATCAACATGATCTTACTGTAGTTCTAGACTAAATATAACTGATCTTACTGTAGTTCTAGACTAAATATAAACTGATCTTACTGTAGTTCTAGACTAAATATCAACATGATCTTACTTAGTTCTAGACTAAATATCACATGATCTTACTGTAGTTCTAGACTAAATATCAACATGATCTTACTGTAGTTCTAGACTAAATATCAACATGATCTTACTGTAGTTCTAGACTAAATATCAAATGATCTTACTGTAGTTCTAGACTAAATATCAACATGATCTTACTGTAGTTCTAGATAAATATCAACATGATCTTACTGTAGTTTAGACTAAATATCAACATGATCTTACTGTAGTTCTAGATTAAATTATCAACATGATCTTACTGTAGTTCTAGATAAATATCAACATGATCTTACTGTAGTTCTAGACTAAATTCAGCATGATCTTACTGTAGTTCTAGACTAAATATCAACATGATCTTACTGTAGTTCTAGACTAAATATAAACATGATCTTACTGTAGTTCTAGACTAAATATCGATATGATCTTACTGTAGTTCTAGACTAAATATCAACATGATCTTACTGTAGTTCTAGATTAATTATCAACATGATCTTACTGTAGTTTTAGACTAAATATCAACATGATCTTACTGTAGTTCTAGATTAATTATCAACATGATCTTACTGTAGTTCTAGATTAATTATCAACATGATCTTACTGTAGTTCTAGACTAAATTTCAACATGATCTTACTGTAGTTCTAGACTAAATATCAACATGATCTTACTGTAGTTCTAGACTAAATATCAACATGATCTTACTGTAGTTCTAGATTAATTATCAACATGATCTTACTGTAGTTCTAGACTAAATATCAACATGATCTTACTGTAGTTCTAGACTAAATATCAACATGATCTTACTGTAATTTTAGACTAAATATCAACATGATCTTACTGTAGATCTAGACTAAATATCAACATGATCTTACTGTAGTTCTAGATTAATTATCAACATGATCTTACTGTAGTTCTAGACTAAATATCAACATGATCTTACTGTAGTTCTAGATTAATTATCAACATGATCTTACTGTAGTTCTAGATTAATTATCAACATGATCTTACTGTAGTTTTAGACTAAATATCAACATGATCTTACTGTAGATCTAGACTAAATATCAACATGATCTTACTGTAGTTCTAGACTAAAGGTAAATATGATCTTACTGTAGTTCTAGACTAAATATCAACATGAATTTACTGTAGTTCTAGACTAAATATCAACATGATCTTACTGTAGTTCTAGATTAATTACCACATGATCTTACTGTAGTTTTAGACTAAATATCAACATGATCTTACTGTAGTTCTAGACTAAATATCAACACGATCTTACTGTAGTTCTAGACTAAATATCAACACGATCTTACTGTAGTTCTAGACTAAATATAAACATGATCTTACTGTAGTTCTAGACTAAATATCAGCATGATCTTACTGTAGTTCTAGACTAAATATCAACATGATCTTACTGTAGTTCTAGACTAAATATCAACATGATCTTACTGTAGTTCTAGACTAAATATAAACATGATCTTACTGTAGTTCTAGACTAAATATCGATATGATCTTACTGTAGTTCTAGACTAAATATCAACATGATCTTACTGTAGTTCTAGACTAAATATCAACATGATCTTACTGTAGATCTAGACTAAATATCAACATGATCTTACTGTAGATCTAGACTAAATATCAACATGATCTTACTGTAGTTCTAGACTAAATATCAACATGATCTTACTGTAGTTCTAGACTAAATATAAACATGATCTTACTGTAGTTCTAGACTAAATATAAACATGATCTTACTGTAGTTCTAGACTAAATATCAACATGATCTTACTGTAGTTCTAGACTAAATATCAACATGATCTTACTGTAGTTCTAGACTAAATATCAACATGATCTTACTGTAGTTCAAAAAGGCAAACATGCACTAATTAAATACATTACATAACACAAATCCTTCATGTATTTAATCTAATTTTATCAACCAATGTTTTTTCTGCTGACCTTCGATAATCCAATTCAACCATACTATAATGCAAAAATTATTATTTTAAGGTTTTTATGGTAAGTTAACATGTGTGCTTCTTATTTTTAATGAAAAAGGAGTTCTGAACTTCCATCTCCTGCATTCTTGACGTGAATTTACTGTTCCTTCAGCATGTGGCTTATTCATGTTACTTTTTGGTGTGAAAGGGCTTTTACATTTGCTAAAAATATAACTTTTTATATTAAAAACAAACAAGCATGTCTTATTTAAAAAGTAACGCAAATGTAATGTAACACATTCATTTCCATAAAAAGTAAACAAGTAACGTAATTAGTTACTTTTTTAGGGAGTAACGCAATATTGTAATGCATTACTGTTAAAATGAACTTTCCCTGACACTGGTGACTTGTGAATGCATGACTGATGTTAAAGTGCTCTGACCTGATGAAGTCTGCGGCTGACGGTGTGCTGTTTCCTCTCAACGACCAAACTGAGTTCTGACCGGATGCACCTGAGGCAGAACATATTTCATTTGTGTGCACTTTCAGAGTCATGCCACTTTGTGAGGTTATTTTAAAAACCAAAATAATGAATTTTGAGAAATATACCCCGAAGTCTTTCTCTAACCAGCTGGCTTCGGTCTGTAAGACGAGCAGAACCATTTGGGTTTCTTTCAGCCTAGAAAACAGTACAGAAAAAGTACTCAGTTGAGGTTAAGTTATTACGTCAAATTCATAATCAAGGTGAAAACTGCATTACATTGTTTAAAAAGTGTGAACATTTAAAAATGTTATTTAAAAGGTAAAAATAAATATTATTATTGAAAATATTTTTGAATTTCATGTTTAATTCAATGTGTTGCTTGTAATTATTGTGTGTGTTAAATAATTTGTGCATTCATGAACACCCCCCCCCCCAACCAAAAATAAAACAAAACTGGATTGACTGGATTATCTAAGACAGACATGTATGACTATTTAATATTGATTGGATGAAAACAAATAAACATATGAATACTATAAGATAACTGAATTCACTGTATTATCAAGAATATTTAATATAATAATATTTTAAATGTATTTATAAAATGCATCAAATAACAATTTGTATAAAATATCTATAATTTATGGAGGTCTATTTTACAGTTCAGACTTTTTATCTAACAATTGCAAGTTTATATCTCACAATTGTGAGAAACAAAAGTCATAATCGTGAGATAAAATGTCAGTTACATTTTTTATTTTTTATTCTGTTGTGCAAACGGGCTTATCTAAATTTGTATGCCAAAAATACTCAAAAACACTTATTTAACACAATTTATTTGTACTTATAGGTGACCCTGCAGCACAAAAGCAGTCATAAACAGCAGGTATATTTGTAGAAATAACCAATAATACATTTTATGGGTCAAAATTATAAATTTTTCTTTTATGCCAAAAATCATTAGGATATGAATTAAAGATCATGTTACATGAAGATATTTTGTAAATTTCCTACTGTAAATATATCAAAAATTATGTTTGATTAATAATATGATTAAACTAAGAACTATATTTGGACAACTTTAAAGGCAATTTTCAAAATTATTATATTTTTTTTATTGCACCCTCAGATTCCAGATTTTCAATTAGTTGTATCTCAGCCAAATATTGTCCTATCATAACAAACCAGACATCAATGGAAATATTATTTATTCAACTTCCAGTAATGTATACATTTCAATTAAAACAAATTTACCCTTATGACTGTTTTTTTTTTTTCAGATAAAAACCGTTTCGAAATAAATCCTACATTAATTTATTTTCAGTGTAATTGACTGTTACAAACATGCTAGCTAGCATCTATTTTAGTTTTTAACCACAGTGAAGTGTGTAAGATGCGGTTACCTGCAGAGCATCCTCGGCCATCTGTCTGATGACTCTCTGCGGCCGGGGCAGGACAGCGCTCTTATGCTGCTGCTCACACGTCTCCAGCACCGTCAGCAGATCCACTCGCTTGTGAGACGTATCCTCACACATACTCAGTAAAAGACTGTTCAGGCCGTCGCTGAGCCGGATGGGCTGTCAGGAGACCAGGTGCAATATATCATCGCTTTACACTTGCAAAGGGTGCATCTGGATGTTAGCCCATTTGACCACAATTTTCACAGCCTTCTTTGATCATATTTACAAAGGGTGCTGATATTTTTGGCCATGACTGTATATATATATTCAAAATATAAGTTTTTAAACATAGAGTTTATTGAAGAGGAACCCACCTGATTTTGTGGAAGATGATAATCGACTGTCCAATAAAGAGTCATGCCTAGTGAGTAAACCGCCATCTAAAATCAGAGCAGATAAATGCTACATTTGGTCTTGATTTTCCATAAAAGCTCATCTTCTTAAGACACTCACCACTTCTTCTCTTAACCTTCAGCAGGAAGGTCAGGCTAAAAACTATCTACCATAACTGGAGGCCAGCTCACCTTCTCCGTGGCCTGTCTTCTGGAGAAAGCGTTGCTCTGTGATATTTCTGGAGAAGCGAATGAGCCAGCATCCTCAGATCGACCGCAGCTCTTGAAGGCAACACCGCCGACTGCAGAAAGCAGCATGGAGCCGGGACTGATGACACAACACATGTTACCAGAACCAGGATCTGGAGGAAGGGAGGGAGGTGAAGTGGTGACAGAGTACATTGGCACTGAAGGATAAGAGCGTGAACATGAGTTGGAAGAGCTCTATACCTTTACTTGAGATGTCCATCAAGGCTTCTGCAGCACCGAGGAGGAGAGCCCAGACCTCGTCCTCCTCCAGAGGAGCTCCCCGTGACTCCAGCACCTCCGCCAGGGTCACAAACATGCTAATTCTGCCAGACACACACACACACACACGCACACACACACACAGAGACACAGACACGCACACACACACACACACAGACACAGACACACACACACACACACACACACACACACACACACGCACGCACGCACACACACACACACACACACACACACACACACACACGTTAAGGGTTTTATGGTTAACTGGGACTCTCCATAGGCGTAATGGTTTTTATACTGTATAAACCGTATTTTTATCACCCTACACCTAAACCTTCCCCTTACAGGAAACTCTGTGCATTTTTACTTTCTCAAAAAACTAATTCTGTATGATTTATAAGCCTTTTGAACTCTGGGGACACTGAAAATGTCCTCATAAATCACCTTCTACTTGTAATACCTGTCATACCCATGTCATTATACAAATTTGTGTCCTCATAAACCACATAAACATGCACACACACACACACACACACACACACACACACACACACACACACACACACACACACACGCACGCACGCACGCACGCACACACACACACACACACAAAAATTCATGCAAAAGTATGTGAACACTTGGACTTCATAGCTTTAATGAAAAATAAGAATTTGCTGAAAATTTTCTCACTCTCAGTTCATCCAGGATTAGATGAATTTGTTTCTTCGTGAGATTTGAATAAATTCATCGCTGCATCAGTGTCTCAGTTAACATCAGGAGAAGACAAAACAAATCCTTTATTAAGACGTTTTTAACTAAAATAACTCAAATGAGAGCCAGCAAGACTGGAGTGGTGTGGGTTATTGTGATGTTTTTATTCTGACGGCACCCATTCACTGCAGAGCATCCATTGCTGAGACACTGATGCAGAGACACATTTCTACAAACCTGATGAAGAAACAAACTCATTTAATCTTGGATAGTCTGAGAGCTAGCACATTGTAAGCATATTTTCATTTTTGGGTGAACTACTTTATCGTTTTGAGACATCATCAACCATTCACGTACTTTTTCAACCCCACTCTTGTATTCATTCACACATCATTGTGCTTGTTTAAGCAGACTGTATTTGTATCTGTCTTAGTTTAAGATCAGATTCAATCTTATGATTCTCCATATTAAAGAACTGTGTTCATATTAAAGTCAATGGGTGACTCCAGTGACATTCATCGTATAGACAAAAAACACCAACATTTTTCTAAGTATCTTCTTTCTGTGTCTCACAAAAGTGGAACGATATAAATGAATGAAAGAGTTTTTGGATGAATGGTGCCTTTAATTGTCCACCCCACAATTACTTCACATGTTGCCTCCACTGCATTTGCGTAGATTGGCAAGCTATAATTAGCTAAAGTACAGTCTCTTTAATGAATTACCAGTTAACTGGGGGAACTACCTCACATAGCACGCGAGAGCCAGTGCACATCTGCTCTGCTTCGTCTCAGTCTTGTCTCCGCACACTTGCAAGCCTTTTCCGCTAGTAATTGGCTTTGAGAGAGCCTGGTGGATTTGCTCTAATGTGTTTTCTCTAACAGCTAAAGTTCAAACCAAAAAACGGCAAATTAAGAAGCAGCTTTCTTACAACATATGCCAATGTCCTCCTCATTCCTCAATGAACGGGGGGGGGGGGGGGGGGGGGGGGGGGGGGTAGTAAGTGCTTCCAGTTGTTATGTCGACTCAGAGAAAGCTTGATCGGTTCATCTTGTGCTGGAGTACTAATTAACATTTACATTGGCTTGTAATGGTTCAGACTAAACATTTTCAAGATTAGCATCTTATTCTATACAAATATGATATATTAAATAAGCAGCACAATGTCTTTGTTTACTCATTTGGTCACCAGTTGCCTTCTATAGTGGATTAGCGTGACTTTTACCCCTCACTTGCCTTCAATCCATCACTACACAACACAGAGATTTACCTTCAAAACAACTGTGTTATGATCTTCTCTTGATGATATGATGCATCTTCTGCACTGCAATACTGACTCAAAAATCATTACTTATCTTGTCTGAACTCTATGTAAATATTGCCAAGTCAAGAGATTTTAACAATACAGATTGTGTCGAAGCAGCTTTAAAAAAGGAAAATAGTGTGTCAGTAAACACTCAATTTTCAAGTTGTATTGAAAATAATCATAAGTAATACTATTTTTAATGCAGAGGAAATTATAAATGGCTTGTATGAATAAGCAGAACACTATTATTGCACTGTCATAAACCTCATAACTGGATCAATGTGTGTTAAAAATTAAACAATTCATCACAACAATGCGACTACTATTTACCATACACATATATATGTAGAGAAGATGACCATCCCATTACAAACTTATACCTTCATATTGAAGAATATTGCATATGTGTTCTAAGACATTAAAAGATCAAGGACACGTTATAAAGCATGTTTACCTTTCTACATTCGATATACACAGAGCTGTCCCCTGGATATCTTCAGCTCAGTATAAATCCTCTCATGCATCTTGCTCTTTGCCTCTCACTAACATACTGACAGACACACTACTGTCATAATGATCAATATCAGCGGCTGCACCGTTAAATATCCTCCATTGAAGTGCCGCCGCCGCCGCCGTGTTTTGGCTTAATTAGTCCTATTCTTAGAGTGCAGTCATAAGAACTCAATTGGATTAGAGCAAAGGTTTGACGGGTCAGTGGGCGACCAATCACTGTGTCCAAACGCCCCCCCCCCCAGGGATCCACTAATCTGAGTCAAAAGACTGAGGTGTGACTCTGTAGATGTCATACTGTCCAGTCTTTACATGATGCATTCTGGAAATATTACAAAAATTGATAAAAACATACTTTTTCGTTTTTTTCAAATGAATTACTGAATTATTGTATGCAGCACTTATTCACTAAAGACACAATACTGTTGCTCTGTCGTAACCCTTTTTTCTAAAGGTCATATAGCAGGAACACAAAAAGTTAATGCATCATCATAAGGCATGATCATATGATTTGTTGATTAAATGCACAATTTTAAAAGCATAAAATAAGTATTTTTTGGATCCAAAAGTTGCTAGAGTTTCAGATATTAAAAAGCACACACCTAAAATAAGTATAATTGTCATTTTTACCGATTTGTGTTGATTCCATACTAAAACTTGACCTTATGCTTATTATTTTTGTAGCATGTGTGGATCAATTATTTAAGGCGTTGCTGATATGTAAGGCTGAAAGTGTTATGTAAAGTAAAAATTATATTTTATATATTTTTTTTTAAATAAAAAGAAATGTTAGCAAATATTCTAGAAATGTATGGAAAAGAGCCCATATTTAATTAGATAATGTCTCATTTGCATATTTAAACAACATTTCAGAATATTCGTAATTCATGACTATAGTCTTAATAAAGCTAATGTAAATAAATAACTGGGTCAATTAAAATGTTACCCCATTCACTGGAATCTGGTGAAATTTCACATTACGTTCTCTTGGGGAACAAATTTGATTTGTGATTTTAAAACTCGTCAAGTGATGCTAAAATAAAGCCTAAATAAAGCATTTTTTTTTTGTTATTATACATATTTTAGTACAAACATATACATCTCTCCACAGTTATGAAAAAACAAGTGACAGATTCTATAACACCAAAACAAATTTAATAATAATAAAACAATATTCACAATAGTTCTCCATAACCAATTCAAACCGTTCAAATAACTCTTCAACTATTCTAATTTTGTGTAATATTTTAAAAGATACCTCTTTTATTTTATTACTTATATTAGAAATGTTTTAAAGAGGAATTATATCGATAATTGCATTTATCTTTAACATACTAATATCACCAATAAATCACAGCAATTTGTTTATTTTTATTTTTATTGCAAAACAATTAAATACAACACCGGATGACATTATGAATACAGAAATAATATAGGAAGACAATAAATAAAAAACAACAAATAAAAACAAAGTACAGCGGTAGTAAATCAAAATGACATGACATTCAGCAGATCATTATACAGTTTCATAAATTCACATTATACAGTTTTCTGGTGTTAATATGTTTTAACGCCCCCGAATATGACCCCGAAGAACTTAAGTGTAAAGTCCACTTGAGGAGCGATTAAGGGTTAAATACTATACCTATTATTCCAAATTATACATTTGTTTGGATAATTTTTTTTATATATATGCAACCATGATAGAAGCACTGAAAGAATCACTCAGTTCACAATTTCATTGCAACAGAAAAGCAAGCCCAGTCCTAATCTAATAGAAATAAAACACCACATTTTATTTGTAATACTGAAAGTAATGTTTAGTCCATCTATTCTTTAACATTGTATTTGAAGTGCTGAAATCAAGCACATTTAAGCCTACATTGCAAACCGAATTAGTTAAGGTACTTTTTTTATGTGGGATCTGTTTCTCCAAATAAAATTGATACAAATATATTCATCAACTTCCTTAATTATGTTATTAGGGACTTACAAATGAAATAGCAGAATAAAGCAGACGAGATAAACATTCAGATTTTTTTTAATCAAATAATCATATAGATCATAGACAAGTCCCTCACTAACAATACATTAAATCTATTTTTATCATAGCGATTTCTTGCGATGTTCAATAACAAGCAACGCGACGTCATCGGGCTAAACGCAGAAACTGCGCACGTCACATCCACGCAGAGACACGGTGACGTAGTACGCAAGTGTCCGCAGCTCGAGGCCTCTGGACGGAAGCAGAGTGAGCGCAGAGCTTGTGTGTTCGAGAGGAAAACAAGACGAATACAACACACTCCTGAACTCAGTGTGAAGACACCGGGCCTTTTCTAAACCTGCTCCAGAACTGGCTGCGTCTCTTTTAAGAGGGTGAGTAAACATGGGCACTTTAACCGCGGATGTGTTTAAGGTGGGTTGTTGTGGGGGAGGGTAACGTCACGCACCGCAGTAAACACCGTTGACTAGCTGGTTTTAGCTAGTCAGTAATGTTGTTTATCTCACTGTGTTCTTTCACTTAGTGGAGAGTATTGTGATTAACACTCTGTTGTACAATATCACATTACGATAAGGCACATCGGCTGATACTGGCTTAATACTGTGGTACTCTGTTATATACCATGGTAACGTTACTGAATGATGATTCATACACAGTCAAAAGTATTCAGACACCAGATATGATTTTTGATACCTTTTAACTAGTGGGTGCAGGACACTATAGTTGGTATTATCTAATTGTGTACTTAAAATTAGCAGCTCAATATTATAGTTGATTGTAATCCATTACACACAAAGCTATCTGACATTATCAAGATTAATATGTTCTGACACAGTTTAAGTGTTAAATTATTACCATTTTCTAAACTATAGCAAATAAACTGATAATGTGAGAAATGTCAAAGGTGTCTGAATAAATGTAGGTATGCTTTAAAGAATACCACGGTATTGCTCAAACGTAACATGGTGTTTATGGTATTTGTGTAAAATGCTGTGTATGTTAGAGATCCACGTCTAACATTGGCTGTGTCTCAAACCCTAGTGAGCTGCCTACCTTGACAGCATTGTCTGTGATGCCTAAAACTGCTGTCTGTGCAGGGAAGTTTTGAGAGCCATTTGTGTCCATGCATAACTCCCCGTGCTCTGATTATACTGAATACAGATAGTCTTTCCCTGCATACACTGCTTTTGATTGGATTTGGATTCAGTGTAATGGACTGGATGGAGACTGAGGTCATTGGTTGTGGATGGATGGTGGTTAGAGATGTTGAATTCAGGGCATTCGGGTGCGGTTTGATTTATTAGGAGATCAGATGATGGACACTTTCCATTCGCATTGATGCTAAACAATGCAATATCTGAATTAAAAGTCCTGAATCCCTCATTAAACGGTTCGCTGAAATGGATCTAAACATAATTCTATAACATATTTATGGACAAAATGCATCTGAAATATAGCAGAGGACACAGACTGAATGGTAGAAGTTAGGCTAAGATTTAGTCTGTGCTTCTGTTTTCCTTTTTTAATTGTTTTTAATTAGTGATTAAAAAAATCTAAACTTTTCCAAAGCATTAACAAAGAGCTTCATTCATACAATTAATAACTTCCTCTTTTTTCCTTACTTGATGACTTTCCTCTAAAATAAATAATAATATACATGAAAATATTACATAATAATAATAACATACAAAATAATAAATAGATAAACATCAGGATAATTTACACATTTATGAGAGAATATTAATGTAAAAAAAAACTGATATGATTTTTTTAAATGGTAATTATTATTTTTTTGCAGTGTTTTACAAAGCAATTTTCCTATTTTGCACATAATATATAGCATATGCATTCAATATAATTGTTTTCAATCACTACCGTGTTTGGAGGACAACATTAGGCGTTGTGTGAAATAGGCTAATATTTATAATATAATACGCTATTTACACACACACACACACACACACACCACACACACACACACACAGTAATAAAATATAGTTTGGCTTTTCATCCAGTTAATAAACAAACAGATGAATCTATTATCAAAACAATGAATTGAATATGTCTTCTGTATTTCATATAATGCATTCAGAGTTCGTTCTCTTTTGACTCAAAGCATAAAGAGATCTTATTGATATTGAGTGAAAACAATCACATGAACAGAACATCCCATGTTCAGCGCCGAGGCTGTGTTGATATTCATGGAAAGAGGACAGTATCCTCATAACATGCTTCATGTGAGTAATGCGTCTCAGTCTGGGTCATTTGTTTCCTCCGTTCCCCGAGCAGTGTACCTGTTTAAATATGTATTTCTGCTTCAAGACACTATAACGCTGACGATGCGTTAAGACGAGGCTGTTCATTCATTACCTGCTTTCACAGTGTGTCTTTCATGAAGAACATGTATCGATATTTTGCAGCATTTTAATGCCATTCAATATTACATTAATGCATGTGCTCTGCATTTCTCTTATCTAGTTAAAAATAAAGCACTAAACCAAAAGGATTTTGATTTATATGTACAATGTGTAGCAAATATTTGCTTGCGTATATTTACTCTAACACATCTTTAATCTATAGTGAACAATGATATTATATGACTCGCTCATCAAAAGGAGTTCATACAGTTTTCTGCTATAAAGTTGATATCTTGAATTCAGTTGAAATGCTTCAGTTTTATAAACTCTTGAGTCGTGAATGATCATGAAACTAGTCTAATGACTAAATAAAAAGCACATTAATCAATGTGCAAGCTGTGCAATGTTCTTTTATATTCAGCGGGGGCCAAAAGGATTATAATACTAGTGTTTCCAGCAGATAAAAATGGTTTTAAGTCAGTCTTTTGCTGTAGTGTGTCAGTAGGAAATATCAGTGTACATTTCCAAACATTCATTTTGCCATTAATTGTAATAATCGAGTGATATTTTTGTCTGAAAACAGCCAGCGCTCCACACAGAGATCTGATCTCATCATCATTCAATATAAGATGAATATTATTTCTAGCTGTAATGCACTCTTGCATGATTTTACACGTTGTTTTCTTAACTCCTACATTTGTATTTATGCATTTAAACATGTCAAGTTTTTTGAAAGTGTGATTTATTACCAAACTACATAGTTTTTTGTACATGCATTGCAACTGTATAATCAAAACAAATCTAGGACGTAATTCATTTCTTTCTTTGTCTTGTCAGATTTTTGAAGGGGAAGTTCTTCTTGAATGCCCAGGACACAGTCAGTGCGGTTTTCACCATGAACAGGAATAAGCGTGAGAAGGAATATTACAGCATCGATGTAGGAGATTCGACGTTCACCGTCTTGAAGCGATATCAGAATTTAAGACCAATCGGATCTGGAGCACAAGGCATCGTCTGGTAAGCTGAATCGGATTTCTTAGTCTGTAGAATGTGAAAGAAACCGATTGTTATTAAGTAGAAAGTGTGGTGAATGAAAAGCTTGTGATTGGCTTTTTCTGCTTGTTTTTGTAGCTCAGCGTACGATCATGTCCTTGAACGAAATGTTGCAATTAAGAAACTTAGCCGACCCTTTCAGAACCAAACCCACGCCAAACGGGCCTACAGAGAACTGGTCCTGATGAAATGTGTCAACCACAAAAATGTAAGGAGTGTGTGTGTCTGTGTCTGTGTGTGTGTCTGTGTCTGTGTCTCTGTGTCTGTGTCTCTGTGTCTGTGTGTGTGTCTGTGTCTGTCTGTGTGTCTGTGTGTCTGTGTCTCTGTGTCTGTCTGTGTGTGTGTGTGTCTGTGTGTCTGTGTGTGAGTGTGTGCATGTAAAAACAAAAGAATAAGTTTGTGGTCTGAGAGATTTGTACGGTTTTTAAGTCTCTTCTGCTCACTAAGGATGCTTTTATTTGATCAAAAGCACAGGAGTATTATGGCATATCACAATTTAAAATATGTGAATATATTGTAAACTGTAATTGATTTCTGTGTTCAAATTACCGCAGTCTTCAGTGTCACATGATCTTCAGAAATCATAATAATAATTTGCTGCTCAAGAACCATTTCTGATTATTATCAATGGTGAAAACAGATGTGCTGGACAATATTTTTGTTCAAACAGTCATGCATTTTATTTGTCAAGATTCACAGATTATTAGAAAGTTCAAAAGAACAGAAACCAAAATCTTTTGTAACATTATAAATGTTACCTTTGATCAATTTATTGCATCCTTGATGAATACTTTTTCCAAACTTTTGATCAGAAGTGTACATAATATTTACTCTTGTACTTATATTTTAGATTGTAAGAACTTGATATCAGCACAAGGCACATCTTTTATGCAGTATGCTTTAATTTCACAGATAATTGGCTTATTAAATGTGTTCACGCCACAGAAGACGCTTGAAGAATTCCAGGATGTGTAAGTTCTCTCTGCTGTGATTGTAACAGTGTAATATAATGGATGTGAAATGTTCTTTGGCTCTTAAAATCTATGATACATAATATCAATTTGCTCTAGGATAAATTCAAATGGTTAAATAAAGAGGTATTGATGAGTTAGTGTTCAGCATGCACAGTAGATGCAGCTGATATCCTGCATAAACCACACATCTCTGCATATATGCTTGTTCATTTGTGTTCCTCGCACGCTTGCGTCTCCTGTCTGCAGGTATCTGGTGATGGAGCTGATGGATGCTAACCTGTGCCAGGTCATTCAGATGGAGCTGGACCACGAGAGACTCTCATACCTGCTTTATCAGACGCTCTGTGGCATCAAACATCTACACGCTGCCGGCATCATACACAGGGTAGACCCCACACACACACACCCCACACACACACCCCACACACACACCCCACACACCCCATGCACACACCACACACACCCCACACACACACCCCACACACACACCCCACACACACACACCCCCACACACACCCCCCTACACACACCCCACACATACCCCACCACACACACACCCCACACCACACACAAACACACCACTCACATTCCACACAAGCACACGCACACACACCCCGCACACGCACACGCACACACACCCCGCACACGCACACACACACACACACACACACCCCACACCACACACACACATACCACCCACACCATGTAATTAAACCAATAAAACATAATCCAGAAGACAAAAAAACAAGGAAAAATTATTTGTTGAAAAATAAAATAAAAATTGTGAAAAAATTGAAACCGATTTTATGGAGCTCTGAAATTAAAATTTTCTTAAACTTTTAATAAATTGTTGTTTAATTGTAACATTTTAATGATTTCAATTAATTCGACATGCTTTTGAATGCTAAAAGTTCACTTAACCATTAAATAAAAATTAAATCCAGAAGAATAAAAAAGATAAAAGTATATTTTACAATACATACATTGTACATACCATGTACTTATTGTAGTAATTACAATAACTAGGTACTAACCCTGAACCTACCCATGTAGTTACCTTATATTACCAGTACTTTAAGTACACTGTAAGTACACGTACTGTAAAATAAAGTGCAACCAGCATTTCAGTCTTTCTACTTCAACATTTCATGTTTAATTCAATATGTTACTTGCCATTTCTTTGTAATTAATTGTGAAATGTACCAGCAATTTCTGACTCCTGACCTCTTCACTTCCCAGGATCTGAAGCCCAGTAACATAGTAGTGAAATCCGACTGCACGCTGAAGATCCTGGACTTCGGTCTGGCTCGGACAGCCGCCACCGGCCTCCTCATGACTCCTTACGTGGTGACGCGCTACTACCGTGCCCCCGAGGTCATCCTGGGCATGGGTTACCAAGCCAATGGTGAGTGCTGACCTGATCTCACTGCATGTAACGGGTCCCACCTGAGCACCTCCACACCATTCTGCTGAAATGACCTCGACCTCACCTCGTGTTTTAACGTCTAATAGGGCCCTATGATTTCCACGATGCAGTCATAAGAACAGAATTTACTGTATAACGTCACAGAATTGGTCAACATTTGGATGACTTAATCAAAAGTAGGTCATTACGCTTAAAACGCGATATGGACTAGTATCTGTAAATATTAAGCCGCGAAAAGGCTTTAAATATGAATCCTGTATGTTCTGTGTGTCTGTGAATGAATGGCGCAGACGCATGGTTTTGAGTACTACACACACACTGAAGCACGTGACGCTCGCGGTGATATCAGCGTCTGCCGTCTCAATAAATAAGGACATAAACACACAAACAACATCTCCAGAACTGCTCTGAGAGTCACTTCACGAGCATTTTACCCTTTATTTGAGTAAAACTAGAGTCATGTCATAGACACACAGAAGCGTAAAGGTATTCATGGCAATCCGTCAAAATAAAGAAAATAAATATATTATTGTGTAGTAGTAGAATGTACATAATATTATTACTACTAATACTACAATTACTACTACTACTATTATTACTACTAATATTACTATTAACACTGCTAGTATTGCTACTACTAATACTACAATTATTAATACTAATATTATTATTAACACTGCTAGTATTGCTACTACTAATACTACAATTATTATTAATACTACTATTATTACTACTACTAATATTACTATTAACACTGCTAGTATTGCTACTACTAATACTACAATTATTAATACTAATATTATTATTAACACTGCTAGTATTGCTACTACTAATACTACAATTATTATTAATACTACTATTATTACTACTACTAATATTAATATTAATACTGCTAGTATTGCTACTACTAATACTACAATTATTATTAATACTACTATTATTACTACTACTAATATTAATATTAATACTGCTAGTATTGCTACTACTAATACTACAATTATTATTACTACTACTAATACTACTATTAAAACGGCTAGTATTGCTACTACTAATACTACAATTACTACTACTACTACTACTACTATTATTATTACTATTAATACTACTACTAATTAGGGGTCGACCGATTATCGGCCTGGCCGATTATCGGCGCCGATATTAAGCATTTTACCGATTATCGATATCGGCCATTTTAAAAACAGATTTGCCGATAATTTTTTTTTTTTTTTTTTTTTTTTTTTTTTTATGCAAACAAACATACTATTTACAGGTGACATTATTTATTGGTGAATAAATAATACAGGTGAAACTATTTAATGTTTAAATGCACTATTTGGCTCGATGCAGCCTGTCTGAGCTCAACACTCTGTGAGAGTGAGGCGATCTCTCAATCTCTGAGAGCAATCTCCGCCCACCGCTCATCTGATATGTAGAGAGTCACGAGTTAGTCACGAGTCCGACCAATCAACGCGGAAAACTGAAGGCAGTCTCACACCGAGAGCACTTGCTAACTGGAGCTGCCTCAGTGATCACGCATCAGTTGTCTCTCAAAGGTAAACCAGCAGCAGACGTTGCTGAAGTTGCAAAACACCTCAATATAACCCATGATGTCCGCGATGCGGAAAATGCGGGCGGAATCGCGGAATGCAGTCATATAATGGAATTTACCGTATAACGCGGAATGTCACGGAATGTGTCGAAGTTTGGATGAATTAATCAAAAGTAGGTCAGTACACTTAAATCGACTCGCGCTATGGACTAGTATCTATTAATATTAAGCCGCAAAAACACTATTTAAATATGAATCCAGCATGTTCTGCATCTCTGTTAATGAATGACACAGACGTGCGGTTTCATTTACTGCACACACACATACTGAAGCGCACGTGACGCTCGCGGTGTTTTCAGCGTCTGCCGTCTCACTAAATGAGGACATAAATACATGAACAACATCCCCAGAACTGCTCGCAGAGTCACTTCACGAGCATTTGACGGTTTCATTTGAGTAAAACGATCGTCATATCATATATACATAGGCTACAGAAACCTAAAAGGTTCTCATGGCAACCTGTCAAAATATAAGTTCGGTTTAGCCGAATATATTACTGTATACGTAATACAACTACAACAAATATTACAACTTTTGTTGCGAATAATCACACAATACGCTAAATACGTTTACTTTAAGTTTTACAAAATGTTTACAGAATGCTTCTGGGTGATCTCTGTACTTATGTTATTATTCATATTTTTAATATTACTGTTTATTTAATGTTGTTGTTATTAACAGTTTTCAGAATTAAAGACATGTTTAAAAGCATTTAAAGAACGTTTTTTTTTTGTCAGAGCTCTTGTTATTATTAATTTTGGCATTAATTTTCATTTTTACACCAGACACGTATATCGGTTCAAAATATCGGTTATCGGTCTACTTGATCTGTAATAATCGGTATCGGTATCGGCCCTGAAAAACACATATCGGTCGACCCCTACTACTAATACTAATGATAAAATTACTACTACTAATATTAGTACAATTACTACTACTACAATTACTACTACTTCTATTATTAGTACTACTACTATTATTACTACTTATACTACATGTACTATTAATACTATAATTACTACTAATACTATTACTATTAATAATAAATATTAAAAATGTATTTATGAATTAAGAATCACACAATATTTCTCCCATGTTTTAATTTGAATAGTATTATACTACTAATAATTAAAAATAAAGAATAATATAATTTCTGGAAAAAGAAAAACTAATTATTTTATCGGGCTATTGTAATAAAAAAACTAAACAAATTAAGTTGTTTTTATGCATTCAAATAATGCTTAAACAAATAATTTGGTAACAATACAAAATGTAATTTTGTTAAACTTTTAATATATTGATGTTAAATTGTATAAGTTTGATGATTTTAATTAATTAGACATGCGTTTTGATTAATACAATTTAAATTAACCATTAAAACGGAATCCAGATTTTTTTTTAAAAATATTAAAACGGAAAAAATGTAATTTGTAAAAAAATGAAAGGTATTTCATCGGGCCCTAATCACAGTTGGTCCAGCTGAACTGGTTTCTGCATGCACACGCACACTGGATGGGTTCGCCTGTAGCACTGAGCATCTAGATAGGAAAAGCATTAGTCACCGAATCTTACGTGGAACTGAAAGTGTTTCGCTGCACAACAAAAATCAATCTGAAGGCCAAAAACGCTGACGTCTAGTCCTGAATGGTAGCGCTGAGGAAAAATCTCAAGCAATCACGCTGCCCTTTATGCTTTGCTTATGTCTTCTCTTTTTCCTCTATGCTACATTGGTGTAGTGGATATTTGGGCTGTTGGCTGCATTATGGCAGAGATGGTGCGGCACAAAATCCTTTTTCCAGGGAGGGACTGTATCCTTGTTGTGTGCTTGGATTGTGTGCTGTTTTGAGCCGTGTCTTGCTCTGTTACGGTGATTCTGCCTCACGCACACGGAGATGTTTGCATGCGCCGGTCACCTCTGTTGCAGTCACATCAATGCACCCTGTTCCTTATAGATGTGTGTGTGCTTGACTTTCTGTTTTTCATTTGTAAGATTTTGGCATTTTAATTTGGTTGTCATTTCATTTTTCAGTTGATGTCTGGTCTGTTGGCTGCATCATGGCTGAAATGGTCAGAGGTAGTGTGTTGTTCCCCGGCACAGACCGTATCCTTACCTGCTCGTCTTTACTGTCCCATTATAGGTGTTGTTCGTTCCCTTTGAGTTGTTTTACCCGTGATGTGTGTTTTGTCATTGATGTGTGAGACCTGGGGAAAAGAAGGTAAAAAAAACAATAACTCTTTGCTCCCTTACACAAGACAATGTTAAGTGTCACTTTTATTAATTTCACCGTATTAAAATCTCCCTCCACATAGCTCTAATCAGCATTTTTAGTCATTGATTTCAATTTATTACAGATGTATGCGGAGTACAGAAAAAGTTAATTAAAAAAGAAAGACTATTTATAATTATATGCACTAAATAACATCCATAACAGTTTAATTAAGCAAACATATCTCATATAATAACTAATTTCCATATTTGATCAAAAATAGGTTACATTATACATTTTTTCACCCTAATAGATATAATAATTTATTCCACCACCATTTTTAAAGGTTAATTTGCCATATTGTAATTGTAAATCTTATTAATATTTCACAGTAACACTTTACAATAAGGTTCATTAATTAGCATGAACAATACTTCTACAGCATTTATTAATCTTAGTTCGTTAATTTCAGCATTTACTAATGCATTATTAAAATCACAAGTTGTATTTGTTAACATTAATTAATGCACTGACATGAACAAACAATGATAACTGTATTTTCATTAACAAATATTAATAAACAGGGTGACACATGTATTCATTGTTAGTTAACACATGACGCATTGTAAAGTGTTAAATATTTCAGTTTTTACTGTATTTATGATCAAATAAATGCAGCTTTGGTGACTTTCAAAACAAGAACATTTAAATGTAACATGATAATGTAAACATTACAAATAAAAAAAATAGTAGTGTTTATACATGCATTTATATTTACATGCACTGCCCTCCAAAAGTTTGGAAACGCCCTGGAAAAGTGGGATTTTGGACAATATCAGCATAAATCCTTATCATTTATTGGTGCAAATACATTAAAGTAACTTGACATTATCATTGAAGACCAGCAATAATAATTTTCATTTTGATTACATGATAATGGCAATATACACATGTTAAAGTCAGACATGCCCCTTTGCCAGCTGTGATGCCTGGTTACTGGTTTAATCTTGACCCAGGTTTTTAAAGGATTTTTAGGTCAGCACACCTTAATAGCTTCAACAATTAATTGCCAATTAAGTTTAGAATACAATGAACCTGTTTCCAAATAGCTCTTGCCAATCAAATGTGAGCCTGGGGCACAAAAGCAGTCTTAAGTCTCTGGAGAATATTTGTAGCAATAGTCAAAAATACATTGTATGGCTCAAAATTATACATTTTTATTTAATGCCAAAAATCATTAGGATATTACTTAAAGATCATGTTCCACAAATATATTTTGTATATTTCTTACCGTAAAAATATCAACTTAATTTTTGATTATTAATATGCATTGCTCAGAACTTAATTTGAACAACTTTAAATATGATTTTCTCAATATTTAGATTTTTTCTGCATCCTCAGATTCCATATTTACAAATATTGTCCGATCATAACAAACCATATATGAATGGAAATATAATTTATTCAGCTTTCAGATGATGCATAAATCTCAATTTCTAAATATTGCCCCTTATGACTGGTTTTGTGCTCCAGAGTCACAAATGACTTGTTTGGCCATTTTATAGAGTTTCCATGTGTCCAGTGTTTATGTAATAAAATAGTTTGCGTTGTCCCTTATCAGTCCAAAATTATCACAAATTAAAAAGGATTCATGTCAATATTGTCCAAAACCTCACTTTTCTAGGGCGTTCCCAAACATTTTGGAAGGCAGTGTATATGTGTATATATAATTTTAAACCAAATATATAATACACATATAAAGATTTATATATTGAGTTTTTTGCACAAAAAAAAAGATTGTAAAAACTTGATATAATTTTACCATAAAATGTTCTCGCCACAAACAAACATTTAAAATATCAATACTAATATTTATACACACACACACACACGTTAATATACAATTTTCACTTGACACGTCATGCCAGATCATGAAAATGTTATGTGTCATTCTTAAGTGAATAAAGAGGTTCACTGCATACTGAAACATAATATCAGCTCAAAGTGAAACGTGCATGTGACCAGATCTTGGTCTGCTCAGAGAGTCAGTAGTTTTCCTCAGCGTGTCACCTGAAGACATTGACCAGTGGAACAAGGTGATCGAGCAGCTGGGCACACCGTCTCAGGAGTTCATGCTGAAGCTCAACCAGTCCGTGAGGACGTACGTGGAGAACCGGCCTCGCTATGCTGGATACAGCTTTGAGAAGCTCTTCCCAGACGTGCTGTTCCCTGCAGACTCCGAACACAACAAACTCAAGGGTGAGGGATGCATCTTCAGCGTTTACACCTGACACGAAGCTTTGTAGTGCTCGGGTTACACTGTAAACACTGATTACTGTAGTTCACAATTAGACATGGGGAGATCTGATTGGAGGAGCCATGCTCAAAGATGCAATTAGCAGGTCGTCTGACTCGATGTGCAAATGTAAATGGCAAGGATGCGAGGCTAGTGTGTTATGTTTGATGCAAATATAGTTTTATTTATAATTGTGAATATGTATTAAACATGGTACATTTTAGTATTTTATAAATGCATTTGATGTTACGGTGCAATCACATTAACACATTTTTTGGACAAATCTTATGAAGTATTTAATTGGAAGGTGTATTTCTTTTGTTTATAATCTAATAAAATAAATATTAATTAGTGCTGTCAAAAAATTAATCGCATCCAAAATAAAAGTAATTGTTTACATAATATATGTGTTTGTGTGTATATTTATTATGTGTATATAAAACACACATGCTGCATATATTTAGAAAATATTTACATGTATTTAGTGTATTTATATTCATATATAAATGTAACCTCTTTTTCTTAAATATATATTTGAATATGTTTATATATACAGTACACACAAACACATATATTATGTAAACAATTACTTTTATTTCGGATGCGTTAAATCGTTTGACAGCACTAATTATAATATTTCTAAATTATTATGATTCATAATAATAATAATAATAACAGTATAATAACTGTAGAATATTTTAAGTTATAATTTGCTTTATTAAAGCACCTTAAAACAAATACCAAAAAGCAGAAAAAAATACAACAAATTAAATAAAGAATAAGAAATTATTTAAAAAACAATAACAGCACAAAGTAATAACAATATATATATATATATATTATTATTTTTTTTTTTTACTAATTAAATATTAAAATGCACAACACAACAGCAGCTACTCTAAAATAAAATGTGCTCTATATGTGAATTATTTTGATCTTGCACCAATTGGCATGTCTAGATAAAACACTGCATCTATTTATTGTTTTATATTTTATATATATATACACACACACACACACACACACACACACACATCTCAAACTTTTCTTTGTGAACATCAAGTAGGGATAAAATGATACCAAACCCAATTTCAAGCTGAAACATTAGACCGTGTATGAAATACTTGGGTATTCTTGCTAATCCATATTTCACAGCTGTAAATATTGGTATTAGATATATATATAAAAAGGTCTGAAGCCTTTAAAATGTGCTGCCTAAGTGAAGATGTCAACACTGTGCTCATCAAGCCCAATCACGGGCTCTTTAACTGTGGTAAAATGACTGTAATCAACGACTAACTAATGGCTAATTGCTTTAATTAAAGGTGCCTTTAATTCACAATTGTGCTTTGCTGAAGGCCAGACACACTGTTGTTCATTCCCTTCGTTAAGACCAGCATGATTAGCCTTTCTCACACAAATCATAAAAGACGTAAAGATAGTTCTGTGACCGGTCTCAAATAATGCTTCTTACCTGTTCTGTTTGGTCTGTTTTCATATCATCTATTAATAAACATAATTTGACTTGTTCGTAACGTATGGCCGCTGACTCGTGAATAATGCGCTCTGGATGATTTCTATTCTCCGTCTCCGGCGAAGTCTCTTTTTTAATTAGTCTTTGATCTCCGATACATTATGCGTATTATCGCAATTCACTCCCTTGAATCACCGCATCGTGATAAATGACTTCACAATGACAACTTTTATGACATTTTTCCAAGAATACATGAAACAATTCTCAGTCCGTTCGAAGCAGATTAAACTCAACACAACGTAATCTGATAGAATATGAACAAAGCCATGAATCCGAGTCATCTCTTGTTTAATATGTATTTCAGGGCACATTATACAACGTACATATACTCATCACATTAATAATGCAAAGGAGAGCAAGTAGAAAATACTACATTACTATAATAATAATAATAATAATAGCACAGAGTCATAATCAGTGTTGGGCAGTAACTCAGTTACTGTAATGTTATTACTTTTTGCATTAACTAGTAGTGTAACTAATTACTAATAATATTACAGTTAGCATCCATAAAACAGCTTTTGATGCCTCCGCTCCGCTGATTTAAAATCAAATAATTAATAGGTTTATTTTCATAATTTTCCCGACTCACACATGCATCAGACAAGCTTGGAATATAGAAAAGCTCACATTCAGCAGATAGAAATATTGCATTAAATATTGATTTAGTGAGGAATTAAAAAAAGATGATCTGAACACTGTTGTGTAAGTTGTGGCTTTACATCCCTCTGATCAGCATGTGCTACATTATATTACTATAATTCAACATATTTTTGGAAAATTAACAGTTTCTAACAAACGTATGTGTTTTGATAAAATACATAATGACATATAATCATACATGGGTAATGGAGAAATTAGCTTCAAGATACACATGACAATTAATGAGACGAATACAACACTTCTGCTTGAATGTCACTGTTAATCACTATTGAGTGTTTGTAATCTAGGGCTGTCAAAAAAAATTGAATTTCGAATATTCGTCGAATTTAAAATAAAAATCCACATTCGAATGCAAAACGCTGCAAAATAGAGAGATATGTGCCATATACCGCAAATCAGCCAAAAATACAGAGAGATACATTTTTGCTCATATTGGTGTGTGTATATGGTTTGCAGCTTTATTTTGTTTGTGCAAGATATTGCATCATATGCTGTAGGTGGGAACTCCATTTCCCATGATGCAGTGCTATGGAATGTACATGCGGGATAGATGGGAGTTGTAGGAACTAAAGGTTTGAGTTGGCATAATGATCAGCATATGTATTTTTTTAATTTGAGTTGCATCCCAGACGTCTGTTTTCAATTTTAAGTGCTCTTAATTTGTCTTTTGCTCTCTTTAGGGAAGTTAAGGTATTTTAACTTTAGATTTTTCAATGCATTTGCTTTTGTTTCATCTCAAAAATGAAATTTTTGCTCATATTGCCCTACTTTGAAGAAACGTGCATTTGGTAATATTAGCACGATGTGCCCTCTTGTGGCCTCAGGAGAGAAGACAAAAGCTTTTTTTTCCTAACTGAATTTATGCCTTTTAAATTCAAATATAATTCAATTTTTGATATTTTATTATAGAATTCAAATTTAGTTTTTCAGATAATTTGACAGCCCTAGTGTAATCACTTCTGACTGCGATACAATGTAGATGTTAGTCAAATGATGAAGAAATATGTTATTAATAACATTCTAGAATAATGTTATGTGGAAGATACACAGTTACAACTTCTGTGGGGCGTGAAGAAAAAGTACTGTAACTGATTATTGTTGCCAGAAAGTAATAAGTGTATGAAAGGAGTAACTAGTAATGAGTAATATAGTGCATTATTTGAGTAACAAGCCCAACACTGGTTATAATACACAGCCAGCACCAAACGGAGCTAACGCAATTATAACTGCACCTTTTAGAATGAACCCTCTGGTTGTGTTCGCACTCCTGTCACACAAAATAAAAACATTTGAAAGCACACTTCCTGATTAAACATTAAAGCACACTAGTGTGAGAAACAGTGCAAATTTTCATAATTTATCTCATATTGTGAATATTATTCATAAAAAAATATTTTTTCACTCAAAAAACGAGGTACCTACTCTCAGATAAATGAGGACTACGATTAATCAGATGCAAATAGAAACACAAAACCAGTCCTAAATGAAAGAAAACAAGTTGACAAAAAGATTAAATCCAATATTTGGTGATAATATAGCATAATGACAGATTTATAAGCAGTTGTTTGGAGTCCGGTCATTTTTGACCGGGAACACCACAAGTGTTACTAGGTGAAATAAAACCCACAAAAAATTATGAAAATTTAAAAATTAATGAGAAGTACTTATACCCTATGTGAACAAAGTCAGTAAGTTTGAGTCCAATGTGATAACGTTAACTAGTATTTTCGGGAAAAATAAAATCTTTTTCGGGTCAATTTGACCCGAACACAACCAGAGGGTTAAACAAACTTGTATTTGTGACGACCCGAGCTGACCAAACAGTTCATTGTGAAAAGTGTGCACTTTGTACAGTACAGTAGAGTACAGTACCGGCAGTTCATTTCCATACCATCTAATTTGGTTCTCGAGTTAGATGGAGTATCCTGGCGATGCTTTTCATACTTTTCTGGGCCTTGACAGTGTTAATTACTGGGCAGTCAATGGGACAGACACAAACCTCCCGGTTATCATCCAAAATATCTTCAATTGTGTTCTGAAGACAAACAAAGCTTTTATGGGTTTGAAACTACATGCGGGTAAGTAATTAATGACAACTATCATTTTGGGGTGGAGTATCTCTTGAACTAATGAACCTTATTGTAAAGTGTTACCTATTTATTTTAATAATAATAATAATAATAAAAAAATAACCCTTGCTATGTGTGCCGCGTCAAGCGAACCGAGGCTCGTCTCAATCATTGCTCTTTTGTGGATTTTGATTGCTTCCATTGTCCTCATTTGTAAGTCACTTTAGATAAAAGCTAAATGATTCAATGTAAATGCAATATTTTGCAGCGAGCCAGGCGCGAGACTTGTTATCCAAGATGCTGGTAATCGATGCGTCTAAACGAATCTCGGTGGACGAGGCCCTCCAGCACCCCTACATCAACGTGTGGTACGACCCGTCAGAAGTGGAAGCGGTGAGTCCCGGTGGAGCGCGAGCCGCACGATCTCTCCCGAGAGAAGGCTGTCTGCTTTGCTTTTCTTTGTGACGGATCTGATTGATGTGTATCTGCTCGGTTTCAGCCGCCGCCGGCCATCACGGATAAACAGCTGGATGAGAGAGAACACACGGTGGAGGAGTGGAAAGGTGCGCTTTTGATTTTAAATCAGAGATTGTCATAAACTCAGAATAGTTAGTCTCTGGTGAGTTTGACCAAACCTGATTATTTCCATTTGATTTCAAACTAACTGTGTGTGTGTGTGTGTGTGTGTGTGTGTGTGTGTGTGTGTATATGTGTGTGTGTGTGTATTGTGTGTGATGTATGTGTTGTGTGTGCTGTCAACTGATTAATCGCGATTAATCGCATCCAAAATAAGTTTTTGTTTACATGATATTTGTACAGTATGTGTACTGTGTATATGTATTATGTATATATAAATACACACACATGCATGTCTATATTTCAGAGAAATGTCAATTTTTATGTATTTATTTATAATATAAATTATATGAAAATAAATATAGATATTTCAATATTTTCAGAATATATACTGTGTGTGCGTATTTAAATGTACATAATAAATATACACAACACACATATATGTGACCCTCTCTGTGAAAGTCTCAAATCTAATTATGAGAAAACAAGCATCAAAGTTTGATTTCTACCATTAATTAATTTCAATCTTTGACATGACCTTACTCAGTCAATATTAAAGATATAAAGGTTATATTTTCACAGAATACTTTACCTTATGAAGGATGATTTTTTGTAGAAAAAAAGCAAATCACCAAAAAATGACTTCAGCTGAGTTTCCACAGAGAGGGTCATATATTATGCAATCAAAAACTTTTATTTTGGATGCGATTAATCGTTTGACAGCACTAATATATATATATATATTTATATATAAAATAGTTAATTCTACAAATAAGTTTTTTTTTTTTACAATTTCATCAAGCCTATTTTTTGTAATCTATTGATTCATATGCATGGTTATTTTCTCCTTTAATTGGGAATAAATCTAAGATCTGTCACTCGTTAACATAAATGGGAAAGAGAACTATACAAACGTATTTTTAGTCTAATTCATGAACGAACCTTAGTAGCTGATTATTGATTTCTTCAAAGTAATGGATTGTCTGATTTGAAATTGATTTTCACAGGATGAATTTTGAGATTTTAAGTTTTCAATCGATATATGATTTCTAAAGTGCCATGGCTCAGTACTACTGTTACTGTAGATAATCAGGTTACTCTTGGGCACTAATGAATCCTGGGACTGTGACCGTTAACAGGTTAATGGGCACAGAATTTCAAGCCAAATAATTGCAAAAAATTAATTGGGTAAAAGAGAGACTGTTCCTGATGTCATTTAGTCTCTTCTGTATCTGTTCCCTGCTCAGAGCTGATATATAAAGAAGTGCTGGACTTGGAGGAACGAACGAAGAACGGCGTGATCCGAGGACAGCCGGCCTCACTTGGTTAGTTTCCTCCTTGATTATTAAAACCAGCTCTACATGACATTAACCCTGGGTTAATCTGGTTTAAACCTCAGGTTAAGGGCACTTTAATCCTGGCTTAAGTTATATTCAGGTTTAAAGTCAGAACTTTCACATGCCAAAGTAAATGTCAAACAAATTAATTTTGTATTAGAAAGTAGTTCATATAATGTTTAATTAACCATATTGACTAAATATCCAAAGAAGAACATCATGTGGTGAAATCTCAAAACCTGACCACCTAGGATTCATTCTTTTATATTTTGTACATTATATTTATTTTAATTAAAAATATTTGATTTTATGATCAGTGGTTATTTATTCATTTTAAAAAGTCACCGTTTATCATTTGATTGTGTAAGATATTAAGACGGATATGTCTCGTATTTTCCTTATCTCATGTTTTTACCCTAGTTTTAATCATATAGTGAGGTTTATGCCTAAATACAGAAAAAAACTATGTTTGCACAATCGTACTAATGAAATATGGAAAAAAAAAGTTTTCCTTTCTGTCTCAAATCGAGTCATAAGTGTCAATTTTCCGAAATTGAGATGCGTCTGCTTATGACTGTTTTTGTGCTGCAGGCTCACATATTAAGACTTGTTTTAGACGATTTGCCATATTTGTTTTATTGTTTTAAGCACAAATATAACCTGAGGAAACAAGTCTTAAACTCTTACCCAGTCGTCTGAAGTAAACCGATGCTGTAAAGATATCTAGATGGGTTAAAAACGAGCCTGGGCTTACATTTTGAAGTGTGAAAGTCTCAGTTTCCGCAGCACCTGTCTGATAAACATGGGATCTGTTTCTCATAGCACAGGTGCAGCAGTGAGCAATGACTCCCACGAGCCCTCGACGTCCTCGTCCTCCTCAAACGACGTCTCGTCCATGTCCACCGACACAGACAGCAGTCAGGAGACGAGCGCTGGACCGCTGGGCTGCTGCAGATGACTATCCTCCTCCTCCTCATCATCATCATCATCATCATCCGCTTCCACACAAGCATCACACCAGTCCTCTTTCTGTCTCAAACTGACACGTTCTGTTGAATTGACAAAGTGTAAGAACGGAGGTAAGCATCTTCAAAAGCAGCGTTACTGCTGCGCCAGCTTGCGTGTGGAAGGATTTGAGTTTATTTATATTATAAAGATGAATGGGGAATATATTTTTAAGGTGTTTAATTGTTTGTTTTTTGAGAGAGAGTCACTTATTAGTGGATGTTAATTAAACCAGTTTCTTCACTGTTACTACTGCTTGGGAGTCAGTGGCGTATAAAATCGCAGTTTGTTTGGCGGAAGAGGTGCTTTTAATATTTTTTGACGTTTTAAAGTGCTTTTAGGGTCTGTAAGCCGCTCTTTTCTCTTTCTAATGTCATTGCACATGATTGACTTCAAGTAGTGTTAAAACACGTCGCCGTATGTAATCTACTCTGTACATATTTCAGCTGTAAACATGCTTTGTCACTACGCTTCAGCCTGTAAAGGTCTTGTTTGAAGACTTCATTATTATGATATGAAACTGAAATTGGGGATTTGGCCCATGCATATGAACCGCTTTTGATTTGTAGGACTCGTTTTGCATTTACACCCAAACTGCGATCTTATTCATGACGCTAGGAGAAAAAGAGCGGCTGATTTGTAATAACGTGGTTTCAGATGGAGCATGCTAAATGAATGGAGATGTATTAGATCGCAGGTTCAGAATGATTCCCAAAGGAACCGCTGCATTTTATGGCTGTCTAACGCTACAAAATAGCCCATTAGTATCAGATACTTTCCATTCTAATGCGTAGAAAATGTAATTGTGTTTACAGTACTAGTGTATGTAGAGTAAACTCTGCTCCTCCTAAAACACGAACATCACGAGTGAAATCCATCGCTAAATTTGGAAATGACTAACTACGTTTTTGGTTTTGCTTTCAAAATGGAGAAAGTGCCTGAGTCCAGCATTCATTCCTGAATGATTAGAAAGATGAAGAAATTTGGGTGAGGTTTTTCAAAAGTGATACTGTTCATATTGTTGGGAGTGTGTGTTTCTATCGTATTGGACGTACGTGATGTCGATTTAAAGGTCGGGGCATCTGTAAAGGGACGTTTCCTCAAGCAAGGTCTTTCATCAAAGTAATAGCAAATTGTGTGTGTATATGGTTTGCAGCTTTATTTTGTTTATGCAAGATATTGCGTCATATGCTGTAGGTGGGAACTCCATTTCCCATGATGCAGTGCTATGGAATGTACATGCGGGATAGATGGGAGTTGTAGGAACTAAAGGTTTGAGTTGGCATAATGATCAGCATATGCATTTTTTTATTTGAGTTGCATCTGTTTTCAATTTTAAGTGCTCTTAATTTGTCTTTTGCTCTCTTTAGGGAAGTTAAGGTATTTTAACTTTAGATCTTTCAATGCATTTGCTTTTGTTTCATCTCAAAAATGTTATAATTCAGATCAAAGTTGGCTTTGTTGAACTACCTCACTCTAAATTTCTACATATGTTGTTTTTTTTTGGCGACGTAGCTTCCCGTAAGATGGATGTTAATACAGATTTCATTATTTATTTATTTCTAAAGTGAACTATTGTCAATAGTAGGCACCGTATAGTTTTGTACATTTATGTATACTTCACCTAGAAGTAAAAGAACTGAAATGTAAATTTGATCTTTTTGTTTAATTCTACTTTGTACTCATCTTTTGTACAGTTCATGTGCAATACCCACTGCTGTCATGCTAGTTGTAATCGATAGATCTAGACTTATTATTAGTTTCATGTACCCAGAGGTAGAGATATGTTTGGTACTGTCAGATAAAATCATGTTTTTGTCTTTTCTTTTCTTTGGCTTATACTGTCAATGTTACAAAACCCGTCTTACCAAAAAATCTGTGGCTGATGTTAGCAATTTGTTAAGTTTAGCCGCTGGACTTCAATCCACCTGTAAGTCCCATTCAGAGGCATCTGTACACGTGTTAAGGTTTGGTGCTGGTGTGTAATATTTGCTAGCCCTACAGATAGTTATTAATTGCTAGCCCTGTGTGTGTTAAACAGCATACAGACACTGAGAAGTGCACTACTACAAAGAATGCACTGGGATCTGATGATACCAATTGTACATGTACTGCAAATAAACACCAGTTTGAATCTGAACGGTCTGTGTCATTGCCTTTACACCACGGTTTAATATACGAGACATTTACAGGGATGCTGCAGGTACAGAATACGACCAATTAAAGAAGATTTAAGGAATAAACTGATTGAAACTCAGTACGTCATTTCATGTTGTGTACATTTTCAGAACACAAGACTTCATAACTTTAGTTTGCGTCTCAGTAAATATATCTTAATTTAACCTTCGGGTGCGTTTTTCATTTTTGACCAGAAGATTTGACCTCAGTTTGTTTAACTTCATCAGAATGGTTCGAATCTTGGTACATGTTTGGCACTTGCTTTGTGAACACAAAAAAACATAGACATGATTCAAAAAGTTTAAATGGTCCTGAAAAAAGTCACACTTGTGCTGTTTGTGGTGAAAACTGTGCTACGCCCAAATAAAATCTTACTGAAAGCTCATTTTTTATTGTATTTTTATTTGTTTTTTTTAGATCAATCTCAAATTTGGATCACAACTTTGGATTTATGGCTAGATGAAAACATGTTTTGGAAAATATGTATTTTGTCAAAACATTTCATAAACTTCTATAATGTTTTTTTTTTTTTAAGTTTCACTTTTTTCACATTTTATCTTCACTTCAGCAATAATCTGCCAAAGCATTAAAAAGAGACCAAACTTGAGTTTGTGCTCGAAAGGATTAAAAACGTGTTATTTAAAACGTAGGTCAATGCTCAGAAAGCGGTTAACATGCATCATAACTTTCCACAAATATAATTTAGTACAATACAAGTATTACATAGATATAGTACATTAATTTAATGAAAAAGTCATGTTTGACCACAACGCAAGCATCACCAGATGTTTATATATTTGAAAACATAAATACTGTAGAAAAGCTTTAATGCCACAACTTTATGAATTTAAGGTTTTTTAAGGTCATTTTAAGACATTTGCTTCTGAAAGCATGAATTAAGACTTTATGAAATGCAGAAAACCTACAGTATTATCAGTTAATCTGTATTTTCCCGATGCATTACTGAATGAATGGTTGAGTGAATGTTTCAATGACTCTCATAAAGAACATGACTGAGTTCATACTACACATACATGTCATACCAATAACCATAACTATATAATAACTAGGGATGTGCATTTTAAGCAAAAGTAATATTCGATAATCGCTGGGTATTATTCGATTACTATTCGAAAATCGCTCCCCTCCCACGCATGCACACGCCCACCCACCCACGCGCACACACACACACAGAGAGAGAGAGAGGGGGAGAGAGACCATCCACGCTTTCAATCTGTATGATAAACTGTTTAATTAATTAGAGAATAATCTATCTTAACCCAAGAAAATTAATGGTTGTAAAGTATGATTGCTGAAACAGATTAATATAACATAAACGAAGGACGGCATTTATTAACAGAACAGTCCGTCGATTATCAACTGCTCATAAGGCTAGGACATTTCTATTTTAAAAATGAACATGAACATTCATATTATTAAAAAGAAAATCTTAAATCTGATTAATGCATCAATGGATATTAGGCGTAAAACATATTGCGCGCTAAACAGAATATCATTCTTAAAACATATTATGCGCTAAAACATGAGTCGCCTGAATGACGGCACTTATTATGTGAACATTAATTTTAACGTCTGTCTTCATAACAATAACCTATTTCATATATATAAATATATTAAATGAACATGTTCACATGCTCGGGAAGAAGACGGGAGTGTTGTTCACAATTAGTTCGGTGAACTTTGAATTGAAACAAGGGAAGGAATATAGAGCCCTGCAGCTTCTCAGAATTCCCCGCCTGAGTCTGAGCCCGTGTCTCTCTCGTTCTCTCTCTCTCTCTCTCTCTCTCGCTCTTTCTCTCGCAGTCTCTCTCTCTCTCTCTCTCTCTAGCTGAGCCATTTAAATAGTTCAGTTTTGGTTTTTAATAGCAAATTGGTCATTATTTTGTTTCCTTTCTTTATTAATTTAATTTAGAAATATGATTGGAACATCTTATTTTTGTTAAATTCAAGTTTGAGTTTTTTTTAAATACCAAGCGGCCAGCGCAAGTTTGATCAGTTTATCCTTCTCAAATAAATAACTAAATAATTAACGTCATAATATTTTAAGAATAAAGTCAAAATTACGATCATAAAATCATGTTACATTGCCTGAAGTTAAAGTTAAAATTACACCTGTATACTCTGCCAAAATAATAATAATAAGTGTGGCATCCAACCTGTCATTCTTCACATTTAACACGAAAAACAGCACAACTATTTTGCATATAAATATAATATATCAACCAGTGGAATATTACATTATTATTTCAGCAAAAAACGAATAATTTGAATGCAGGGAGCTCGTCACGGCTTCAGTAATGGGAAACAGGACGTGAAGGCGGCAGAGAAGCACTCTGTGGAGTGCATCGTTTTTTTTAAGGTTCAAGGTTTATTATTTTGAGTTGTTTGGGACGCTGTAACAAACGGCCCTCTCGCAATATAATGCTTAACATCTATTGATCAAGCAATCAGCCTGCACGTATCAGAAGTTCCGTTCTCCAGCATGGTTAGCGCTCACACTATAGTGTGTGTGTGTATGTATTGTACACACTATGTATGTTAATCTGTATTTTCCCGATGCATTACTGAATGCATGGTTGAGTGAATGTTTCAATGACTCTCATAAAGAACATGACTGAGTTCATACTACACATAAATGTCATACCAATAACTATATAATAACTATTCCAGTTATTTAAGCTCTACGAAACGGCTTGTTTTGCAGCTCGATATATTATAAACATATTGGTTTGATTGTGTTTTTACCGCTAGCTTGCAAAATAAAGATCCCTGGCCTTACCGTGATCCTTGTTTGAATGAATCCGTTGAATGAATGACTCCATCATACATTCGTTTAATTTGTGAATAATTACATACCACCACAGTGACACTTGTTAACATTTCAGCACAGCACACAGTCTAATCGTCACGTATGACCGCAGCACAATACTCTAATCATGATGTATAACATCTCCACATACTCTAAATATGCATTAAATCCTTCGTAAAAGCTGTTGTTCTAGTCAAGTCCAAATGGATTGATAACTGAAACGTGTTGAGCAGCAAAAAGCACGTTGCTTGAGGGCACAGTGGTGATGTCCAGTTTCTGAGTCTCTTCTTCTTGAGATCGAACCTGAAACATTCATGTTAGCAGCCTGGGAAATTAACCATTAGGCTACGGCCATCATGCTAATATATACAATGACCTACTATGCAGTTGGAAAACAGTCTACAAAATCTATGACAGTATTTGACCACTCACATCCACAGAGCTTTTCTAGCCTTCCTAGACACCGAAAATAAATATTAAATCAGATCAAATCACATTTCAAAGTTGTTTTTTATGAAAGTGGCACTGATGGTCACTTTGACAGTCTTGTAATACCACCGAATATGCAAGAAAACGTTTCAATGCCCATATAATTGTGGGCGATTTTAGTCAAAAATGCGTGCATTATAAGTTTGTGAAGCAGTGGCCTGCTTAAAGATATAGTTGACGCAAACATGTACTCACACTCAGGCCATCAAGATTTATATGAGTTTGTTTCTTCATCAGAACAGATTTAGAAAAATGTGTCTCTGCATCAATGTCTCAGAATGGATGCTCTGCAGTGAATGGGTGCCGTCAGAATACAAACATCACAATAATCCACAAGTAATCGTCATGAAGCGAAAAGATGCGTGTTTGTAAGAAACAAATCCATCTTTAAGACATTTTCAACTTCAAAATGCTGCTTCTGGCTAAAATTAATTTATTTATAGTTTATTTGGATAGGGACAGATACAAAAAACATAGATACACTTAAACAGTCATCTGATGAATGCATCATATTAATTTACAACACTTGTCCTAGTAGGGCTTTTGGTTAAAATTAACATTATTAAAAATAAGATAGAAAAAAAATAAGTATACAGAGAAAACGCAATGTAAAAACTAAATATGAGAGCAATATTGTTCCTGAATCAGCCACAATTATTATTATTTTTTTTAAATGGCTAATGTTGGGATACATTTCAAGTGGTCTGGAATATGAGTCCATACTCCATAATAACGCTTCCTCAAGTGAAACAGTTGTTTTGTCTGAATCAGGAGAAAAATCTGCAATCCGCATCCGTTTACAAGCCAAACCAGTCTAAAACAGCTCTAAACAAATATATGGCAGGATTTTGGTGTGATAGATAACCAGAGTCTAGCACTTTACCACTATTATTATGAATTATGGACTCATATTTTGACCATGAAGTGATAGTTTACATTTAAAACATCTCAATGATGGAATAGTTTCATCTTTTGTCTTCTCCAGATGTTAACTGATGGACTGGAGTGCTGTGGATTATTGTGATGTTTTTATTCTGACGGCACCCATTCACTGCAGAGCATCCATTGCTGAGACACTGATGCAGAGACAAAATTACATTTTCAGCACATTTATGTGCCAAAGCCAATGACTCTGCTCTAATGTCATTATTATCAGTCAGACTGGGAACCCTGAACATGCAAAAGATGCATGATTTCATTTGAACTGATTTCAGGACCGGTCCATTTGTTTCTGTGTCACCTGAAACCTCCAGAAAGAAATCACTTTAAAATGGCTTTTTAGTAAATGCTACATTCTTCTTGGAAAAGTAACCAGTAGAATTAGTGTGATAGTGGAAGGCCTTTAACTAGTCGAATTTTAGGTCTGATTTGATGAACACAACACATCTTGCAGACCGCACACGTGATTTATGGAGACGCCTGAGTGCTCTGGTCCTCATGACTTTGGAGTGTGTTTATTTGTTTGCATTAAATGTCACTGGTCCGGCTTCCAAGAGCCAGATCCCCCAGCGTGGAGAAGAAGTCTTCCATTTCCTTCTCAAGGAGGCGATTGCGGTTTTCTGCGTCCTCACGAGCCCGTTCAGAGTTCCTCAGTTTGATCTCAAGCATTCGTTTTCTTTTTCTCTCCTGTTCCATCTCTTGCTCAAGTCTCTCCATCTGCGCACACATCGCTGAACTCGACTCCTCCAGCCTGCAGAGGGCAGAACACCGAGGTGTGAGAGGACAATACAGAGATCGCAACGCGCTGTTACTTATGAAAGACATTTTAGACGGAGAGAAAAAAAAAAAATGTAACATTTACCAAAATTTGATATTATTGCGGTTTCATTTTGATTTGTAAAGACTTAGACTAATTATTTGATTCTACTGACAGTAAAATAACTATTTATATGTACATAACTAACATCACTCTTGTAGTGGGTTAAGGAAAATAATATATTAAACAATTATTAGAATTTGCTTTGGTAAAAAAAAAAAAAAAAAGTATAATTTGGTGTTTAAATAATAAATGCACCAAATCTACAGCAAGTTTTTACAAAGTACTGATTCTGACAATACATATTTTAATATTTGTCCCTCTTCAGGACAGAATTTGTCTCTAAACAATGGTTCTCTTACAATTATTAACAGATTATAATGTTTCAGAGGACCCCCAAATTATATTTTTTTCTGTAATATTTTTCTTAGCTCATGTTGGAAAAATGCTGTTTCGTTAGAATCAAAATCAGAAAGTACACGTTTTATTCCTGATAGGACGTTTTCTCACACAGTATACATGGATCTATATACATGAAATGTATGTTTATATATTATATATTTTATGAATGGTGTACATTCCAAGGGGATCATATTTTTTTGGAGTTCTTGGGTTCAAAAAATATGAAAACCCCTGACCCCTTTCAAGTTTCACTTTTTAGTGCAAATTATGCTTAAAGTACAAATTAATACATGTATTCAGATTTTGTTTATGTTTGTCAACAATGAACCCCTAACCCTTATCCATAATTAAAAACAAGTTTAATAAGTACAGATTCTGGCCATAAATTCATTCTAGAAAGCCTCTACTCGGACAGGATTCATTTCAAAATATTTAATTTACAATTATTAACACAGAGAGTCTGTGATTTTTCAGAGGACCCCAAAATTATTCAAATCATAAAAAAGTAATTTTGGTAACCAATCCGTTTACGGTAGCCATTGACTTCCGTAGTATGGAAAAAATTATATGGAAGTCAATAGCTACCAGCAACTGTTTGGTTCCCAACATTCTTCAAAATATCTTATCTTGTGTTCGGCAGAAGAAAGAAACATATTGGTTTGGAAACGACTTGAGGGTGAGTAAATTATGACAAATTATGATTTAATTTTTGGTGCACTGCCCTTTTAAGCACAGAAGATTAGATGTTTAGTACAAATGATGCTAAAAGAGCTTAAAGGAGGCACATGATGCAATTTCAAGTTGTACTTTTTGTGGGGGGGGGGGGGTAATTTACTTTTATTCTCACTGTGGTATTGTTTTCGTGGAGACGCTGTGTTTTTCCAAATATAGGAAAGGGCCTAACATTTCCTCACATGCTTGAAGTATTCGGCCAATCACAACGCACCGATAGCTGGCCAATCAGAGCACACCGCACTTTTCAGAATGATGAGCTTTATAAAAATGCGAGGCAAAGGGGAGCAAAATTAATGTACGTTATGTGAAAAATTGTTTTTTTAACCTTAAATCATGTAAACAAATTGCATTGCACCAAATACACAAATTAATGTAATTTTTAGGATCGTCATATAACCCCTTTAAATATAGGAGTCATTTTTAAACAATTCCCATTGTCATTTAAAAAAAGCAACAGCCTTACTTTTTAATTCTAGATTCGTACATCTGTTTCTGCATCCTCAGCTCTTCTTTCAGTTCTGCCACGACGCTGCCCAGAGACGAAGGGCTTTCGTCTGCATCTCCGTCTTCGTCCACAACTCTAATGACCGGTGTGATGCTCCCATTGTCACCGCAAAACAATCCGCTCGCGCGTTTCTCCTCAGCGTCCTCCTCGTGTTCGCCGGGCTTGGCTTCCTCCTCGCTCCGTTCCTCCGGAGCGCTCGGCCCATCTTCTGTCCCCAGCGGCTCGCCTCCAGAGTCTGGGACAGAGATCTCACAAGATGAGGTGGACCACGGCGTGCTGTCCATACTCAGCACGCTGCCCAGACTCGATGAAGATGTGACGTTGTCGTAAGTAGACAGTCTCTGGGAGGAGCCCGAGTCCTTGGAGCGTTCTCCGGACGAGGTTCGGCGGTGTCCCCTCAGCGAGGACAGACCGTTCATTAACCAGTTCCCACTGTCCACCGCGGAGGCTCCTTTGGCCGAGGAGCCTTTGAAGGTGTACTTCCATCCTGGAAGCGTCTTGGTCTGCTTACTAGGGCTGACGGCTGTCTCTCCCTTTCCCTGAGGCGAGGGCTTGGAGGCTAAAGCGGCGTCCGCAGACGGGCAGCTGTGGAGATCCTCCTCAGAGATCCAGTCCACCAGGTTGGATTGCTGAAGTTGCTGGCTTTGGTCCTTGAGCTCTGTCTGGTTCAGTGATGTTTCTGAGTCTTTTTCAGTGTACAGGCGCTCGTGTTTGCTGATGAGCAGCGTCATGAGATGCTGAACAAGGGAGGTGCCTATAAAACACACACACACACACACACACACACACACAATGCTGTATTCCATCATCCTCATCTATAAGTGATGTTTAATTCGTAAATTAGGATGTAAAGTCCTAAAAAATAGGCAAGAAACAATTTTCACCCAGAAATAATCAATTTTAAAAAAATGACAAGAAACTAGTCGGTCTTAGTGATGAAATCAGTAGAAAGACTGAAATAGTATTTTCTTGTAAAATGTTCTCTTATAATCTTTGTTTTATTTATGACTTTGAAAAATATTTTTTTTACATTGTGGTTAGTTTGTAACTTTGTGCTTATTTTTGTTGCATCATTAGTTCTTAAGTCAGAACTTAATCTTTATGTAAACGTGTAGTTCCCCTTTCTGTCGTTTACCATGAGTTATATCATGATGACATAGGGGTCTTACTTGGGAGCCCGAATCCTCTCTGATTAAGAGCAAATGGCAATAAAAATTGGCTTAGTGAATTTTGCATGCTGAGCCACTCCCCGTGCACATGGGTATAAATCGGCGGTCCTCCTCCCACCTCCCAGTCCTGAGCCCTCACAGCTTGATGATTGGTTCCTTGGCACAGGCCGTGGCTCGCGACCATACCCCGCCCCAGTTCCTTTCTTTCTTGAGGTGCATGAGGAGCTGACAAATTTCGTGGACGAAATGCAAAACACCGCCACTTGGAGGAATCATCTGCGTCTCCCCTCCAAAGCCTGTAGGACCACAGCAGCTCTCGTTGCTAAGGCCTACAGTGCTGCGGGCCAAGCTGCCTCTGCCCTGCATGCCATGGCTATCCTGCAAGTCCACCAAGCCAAGGCACTAAAACAAAATGCGTGGTTTATGGAGACGCCTGAGTGCTCTGGTCCTCATGACTTTGGGTGTGTTTATTTGTTTGCATTAAATGTCACTGGTCCGGCTTCCAAGAGCCAGATCCCCCAGCGTGGAGAAGAAGTCTTCCATTTCCTTCTCAAGGAGGCGATTGCGGTTTTCTGCGTCCTCACGAGCCCGTTCAGAGTTCCTCAATTTGATCTCAAGCATTCGTTTTCTTTTTCTCTCCTGTTCCATCTCTTGCTCAAGTCTCTCCATCTGCGCACACATCGCTGAACTCGACTCCTCCAGCCTGCAGAGGGCAGAACACCGAGGTGTGAGAGGACAATACAGAGATCGCAACGCACTGTTACTTATGAAAGACATTTTAGACGGAGAGAAAAAATGCTGTTTCTCATAATTAATGTAGGATATAAAAAATGTAACATTTACCAAAATTTGATATTATTGCGGTTTAATTTAGATTTGTAAAGACTGGACAGACTAATTATTTGATTCTACTGACAGTAAAATAACTATTTATATGCACATAACTAACATCACTCTTGTAGTGGGTTAAAGAAAATAATATATTAAACAATTATTAGTAATCTGATTATAACCATCTGATTAGTAAAAAAAAATATAAAAAGTATAAATTGGTGTTTAAATAATAAATGCACCAAATCTACAGCAAGTTTTTACAAAGTACTGATTCTGGCAATACATATTTTAAGTGAAACCCTTTTCAGGACAGAATTTGTCTCTAAACAATGGTTCTCTTACAATTATTAACAGATTATAATGTTTCAGAGGACCCCCAAATTATATTTTTTTTTAGGAATTATATATATTTTTTTCTGTAATATTTTTCTTAGCTCATGTTGGAAAAATGCTGTTTCGTTAGAATCAGAAAGTACACGTTTTATTCCTGATAGGACGTTTTCTCACAGTATACATGGATCTATATACATGAAATGTATGTTTATATATTATATATTTTATGAATGGTGTACATTGCAAGGGGATCATATTTTTTTGGAGTTCTTGGGTTAAAAAAATGTGAAAACCCCTGACCCCTTTCAAGTTTCACTTTTTAGTGCAAATTATGCTTAAAGTACAAATTAATACATGTATTCAGATTTTTTTTATGTTTGTCAACAATGAACACCTAACCCTTATCCATAATTAAAAACAAGTTTAATAAGTACAGATTCTGGCCATAAATTCATTCTAGAAAGCCTCTACTCGGACAGGATTAATTTCAAAATATTTATTTTACAATTATTAACACAGAGAGTCCTTTTTCAGAGGACCCCAAAATTATTCAAATAATAAAAAAGTAATTTTGGTAACCAATCCGTTTACGGTAGCCATTGACTTCCGTAGTATGGAAAAAATAATATGGAAGTCAATAGCTACCAGCAACTGTTTGGTTCCCAACATTCTTCAAAATATCTTATTTTGTGTTCGGCAGAAGAAACATATTGGTTTGGAAACGACTTGAGGGTGAGTAAATTATGATTTAATTTTTGGTGCACTGCCCTTTTAAGCACAGAAGATTAGATGTTTAGTACAAATGATGCTAAAAGAGCTTAAAGGAGGCACATGATGCAATTTCAAGTTGTACTTTTTTGTGGGGGGGGGGGGGTAATTTACTTTTATTCTCACTGTGGTATTGTTTTCGTGGAGACGCTGTGTTTTTCCAAATATGGGAAAGGGCATAACATTTCCATCACATGCTTGAAGTATTCGGCCAATCACAAAGCACCGATAGCTGGCCAATCAGAGCACGCCGCGCTTTTCAGAATGATGAGCTTTATAAAAAGGCGAGGCAAAGGGGAGCAAAAATAATGTAGGTTATGTGAAAAATTGTTTTTTAACCGTAAATCATGTAAACACATTGCATTGCACCAAATACACAAATTAATGTAATTTTTAGGATCGTCATATAACCCCTTTAAATATAGGAGTCATTTTTAAACAATTCCCATTGTCATTTAAAAAAGCAACAGCCTTACTTTTTAATTCTAGATTCGTACGTCTGTTTCTGCATCCTCAGCTCTTCTTTCAGTTCTGCCACGACGCTGCCCAGAGACGAAGGGCTTTCGTCTGCATCTCCATCTTCGTCCACGACTCTAATGACTGGTGTGATGCTCCCATTGTCACCGCAAAACAATCTGCTCGCTCGCTTCTCCTCAGCGTCCTCCTCGTGTTCGCCGGGCTTGGCTTCCTCCTCGCTCCGTTCCTCCGGAGCGCTCGGCCCATCTTCTGTCCCCAGCGGCTCGCCTCCAGAGTCTGGGACAGAGATCTCACAAGATGAGGTGGACCACGGCGTGCTGTCCATACTCAGCACGCTGCCCAGACTCGATGAAGATGTGACGTTGTCGTAAGTAGACAGTCTCTGGGAGGAGCCCGAGTCCTTGGAGCGTTCTCCGGACGAGGTTCGGCGGTGTCCCCTCAGCGAGGACAGACCATTCATTAACCAGTTCCCACTGTCCACCGCGGAGGCTCCTTTGGCCGAGGAGCCTTTGAAGGTGTACTTCCATCCTGGAAGCGTCTTGGTCTGCTTACTAGGGCTGACGGCTGTCTCTCCCTTTCCCTGAGGCGAGGGCTTGGAGGCTAAAGCGGCGTCCGCAGACGGGCAGCTGTGGAGATCCTCCTCAGAGATCCAGTCCACGAGGTTGGATTGCTGAAGTTGCTGGCTTTGGTCCTTGAGCTCTGTCTGGTTCAGTGATGTTTCTGAGTCTTTTTCAGTGTACAGGCGCTCGTGTTTGCTGATGAGCAGCGTCATGAGATGCTGAACAAGGGAGGTGCCTATAAAACACACACACACACACACACACAATGCTGTATTCCATCATCCTCATCTATAAGTGATGTTTAAGTCGTAAATTAGGATGTTAAGTCCTAAAAAATAGGCAAGAAACAATTTTCACCCAGAAATAATCAATTTTACAAAAATTACAAGAAATTAGTCGGTCTTAGTGATGAAATCAGTAGAAAGACTGAAATAGTATTTTCTTGTAAAATGTACTCTTAAAATCCTCTTTGAAAAATCCTTTTTTACATTGGGGTTAGTTTGTAACTTGTAACTTTGTGCTTATTGTTTTGCATCATTAGTTCTTAAGTCAGAACTTAATCTTTACGTAAACGTGTAGTTCCCTTTCTGTCATTTACTATGAGTTATGTCGTGACGACATAGGGATCTTACTTGGGAGCCCGAATCCTCTCTGATTAAGAGGAAATGGCAATAAAATTGGCTAGTGAATTTTGCATGCTGAGCCACTCCCCGTGTCCATGCTTGTGGCCCAAGAGTGCCATCCTGGCCGAGATTAGAGACTTTGACAAACTGTGCTTTCTTGACGCTCCCATCTCCCAGCCTGGGCTATTCGGGGACACTGTCGAGGACTTAGCCCTGCAGTTCTTGGCAGTACAAAAGCAGACTGAGGCTATCCAGCACATCATGCCTCATGCCTCAGCCTGCCCATCGACGAGGGTGCCCTTCTGTGGCCATCAGAACTGCTCCGTCCCGTGCCGAGACCACATCGAGGCCAGCACGTCGAGCCCCACGTAGGAGCGCGCTGCCCCCGTGTCTCAGCCGGCCCCTAAGTCCTCCAGGAAGACGATGAACCAGCCCTGACACAGACAGCCCAGGGACATGATGAACTGCTCTTCTGACGCAAGTGAGCACAGTGCTACTTTTTCCCCCCGGAGGAGGACCGGTGGAGAAACTTTGGTTTCGTTTTGTTTTTGTTCTGTCGTTGGCCCAAGGACCAGCAGTACCCACATTCTCAATGAAAGAGCAGTTTAATTTTCCTCTATGCTACGCACTGCCTCCTCACTCTCGCCCACGACGCCCCTTTATTACCAGTGGCCAATAGATCATGGTTCAGGGATGCAACACCTCCCCACGCATCTCCAGCTGGTCCCTCCGGGGACATGGGGAGTCCTACCATGATAAGCCATAATGTGATGCCTTCTGAGCCATCCAGCATGACTTCCCTCCACTGCGGGTATGTCGATTACCCCTTTTAGTGCCACCCGGAGTTTGGGAGTTTTGTGCTGCCCAACCCGTCCCACTGGCTCATTTGGACAGGCCTCGGCTACCTGATTCAGTTCACCAGGCGACCCCCCAGGTTCAGGTGCATCCTTGGAACTTCGGTGGAAGTTTGAGATGCCCCTGTCCTGTGCAAGGAGATTGCTGTCTTATTGGTGAAGAACGCAAATCGAGCCTGTCCCTCCAGTCGAGTTGGAGTCAGGTTTTTACAGCCTTTACTTCATCGTGCCCAAAAAAGGCAGTGGGCTCCGATCAATCCTGGATCTGCGAGTCTTGAATCGGACACTTCACAAGCTCTCGTTTAAGATACTGACACAGAGGCACATCATCAGATGCATCCAGCCCCAGGATTGGCTGACGTGTCGCTGCGCTTTCATCCCCTGGACAAACCTTGCCTTTCTACTGGCCGGAGTGCCCTTAGATCAAGTGTCCCAGTAGGTTGTTGTCAGAACGGATGCCTCCAGCATGGGCTGGGCATGCAACATTCAATGGGCCAACAGCCTCGGGGCTCTGGTCAGGGCCTTGACTGCTTTGGCACATCAACTGCCTCGAGCAGTTGGCAGTGGCAGTTCACCTCTTGGTGAACTCGTGTCTTCCCTTTACCGACCCGTTATGTCTTTCCTTCCTACTCCCAGGTAGGACCTGCCTCAGAGACCCATTCCATATGTAGTACTGCCCCCTGGGTCAGTCCATAGCAGTCTCCACATGTCACCTCCCTGTTGGAAAAATCTGGTCTCCATAGTGCCTTATCCCATTTGTTACCGCCAGCAGGAAAATCCGGATGCACCTTTCAGAAAGGTCGAAATCCCTTCTCTCAGAAAAAAATTCTGTGCTCAGGAACAGCAGCGTGGCTAACTCCAGCAGCAATGTACTCACCCTTTTGGTCCCTGCGAGCGCCAAGGACAGTGAATTTGCGCTGGGGCATTGGGAAGGTTACGATCTTTGCGTAGCATTTGTCTGATATGCTGTAGCTTGTCAACATTTGCAATGCCACAGGGTTCAGGTTGTGGCGCTTTCCATGGACCCCTAATGCCGTCATGACATAACTCGAAGTGAACGACAGAAAGGGAACGTCTCGGTTACGTATGTAACCCTTGTTACCTGATGGAGGGAATGGAGACATTATGTCCCCATGCCACAATCTCAAACCATTGCTGGTTACCAGGGACACGTTTTCGGTGCACAAGATGCACCTGTCGCCTCTTCATACCCATGTGCACGGGAGTGGCTGAGCATGCAAAATCCACTAGCCAATTTTCATTGGCGTTTTCACTTAATCAGAGAGGGTTCACGGCATAACGTCTCCATTCTCTCCATCAGGGAACGAGGGTTACTTACATAACAGAGACGTTGCACATTATGATGTTTACACATTTTCCAGAAAAAAGTTGCACTGGGTCAAAATTGCATTGTTAAGAGGAAAAAATTTCCATTGGCGTATAGGTGAAATTGTATTATTACATTTAGAAATAATGTAAAATGCACTGTAACGTTATTTTTGAAGTTGTAAATAAAATAAATATTATTAGAGTTTATTATTATCTTAACAATAATATATTGTTTCAGTCTTTATACTTTAACATTCAGTGCTTTACTTGCCATTTATTTGTAAATACTTATGAAATCGACTGCCATTTTCAGACTACTACCAATTTCTAACATATTCAACATGAAATGAAAATTATTTTGTATGCTTGACATTAATTTCATTATCCAAGTTGCTTTAATATCCAAGTTGAAGTACATTTCAGATTTATTACAGAATTATATATTTTTTTTTATCCAAAAAGAAGCCTCCAAATTTATAAACATATGGAACATATTTGAAACTGTATCTAAAATAAATAAGGGGCAATAAATTACTAAAAAATTATAATATTAAATACAAAAAAATCTAATGCTAAAAAATATAGGCTACATTTGGCACAGCTGGTGCAACCATCCAGCAGGTGTCTAGTTTTAAAGTGTGTTTTGTTTCACAAAGCAATGAGTTGGAAATTCAATAATAAGTGATCACCTTCCATAATAGCTACTGGATCCTCCATCTTTGGACGGAGGATATTTGGTCCAAACACGGTGGCCAGGTTCTGCACATCCATTTTGTTTTCATTCGAGTGAGACTGCACCTCATCCAGAAATCTACAACAACAGAGCTCACTTTCAGCACTGGAGCATGAAAACGACTGACAATAATGTGTCTGGAATGATTATGTTGGACATACTTGCAGATATATTTCAGAAGGTTGTAATTGGCAGCTGGAAGGGTCGTCACTAGCTTCCCTAATTCTTGTATTCCCTGCGGAAACATGAAGCCATTGAAGCGTCTCGTGGTTCGAATTCAAGTGAAAATATTGATGGTTTATTTAATATTTAAAAACAATCAGTCTTCTCTAATACAAATCAAGTGGTTGAAACACAGATTATGTGTATAATGTAATCTGGGAATTAAGATGCATCTGTGCATCATGTCATCTGAGAAATATGTGGGAGGAATATTGGCTCATACTGACTCAAACAGCTTTCTGTTTTATGAGCACACAAACATCCACTTTGACAACAGAACTGCTGAAATATAATACTAATACCAGCTCAACAGCAAACTCATTATGTAAGTATGTAGAGATCAGAGCAGTCCTGTACATCATATGATAATTCATTAATCTTGTTCCAACACAGCAGCTGCGCTCTTTGGATTCAGTTTTCAAAAAGCACAAATGTTCAAAAGTCTGTTCAACACATCAGATGGGTTATTATTAATGTCATCAAAGTATTATTTTCCTATTTGTGATTTATGGACATATTATAGTAGATGTATGACTACAAACCAGAATTTATTTCTAAACTAACACACTCTTAATGAGTGACAGCTTTTAAGATATTAATGCTAATAATTCTGGAGCATATTTTTATTTTTAATGTTACACATTTTTACAGGCTTGATGTTTGGAAACCTGTGCTTAATAATTATATATATATATATATATATATATGTTTGTATTTTATTTTATGAACTTTATTTGCTTTATACATCATTAATATACATCTAGCTATGTTTATTGCTTGAAATAAACAATTGTTTTTAGAAAGAAGTCAGATAAAAAGAGTTTCCTCTGTGTTTTATGGAAATAATATCAGTAAGTTTGTTACTATAAACAAGCATTTGGTTCCAGACTAATTAGCTCTTGAGTGAAACGATGTTAACCATTATTTAGTAGACAGTTGTGTTTTTTCTTAAAGTTATACATTTGACAAGTTTGATGTTTGCAACCCCCTGCTTAATAATGTTTTACTTAATATAGCATATATATATTTATATCAATAGCAGTGCTTATTGACACTGATCACAAATATTGTTGAATAACAAGATCACAAAAACAAATGTGCAACTTCATTTATAACTCAATGTGATAGAGAGATGGATAGAGAGATAGAGAGAGAGTGGTGGAGGGTGGGCGATAGAGAAAGATGGATGGATGGAGAGAGAGAGTGATGGATGGATGGAGAGAGAGAGAGAGAGGGATGGATGGAGAGAGTAATAGATAGATGGATGGATGGAGAGAGAGAGAGGGATGGATGGAGAGAGAGAGAGAGAGAGAGAGGGATGGATGGACAGAGAGAGAGATGGATGGATAGAAAGATAGATAGATGGATGGATGGATAGAGTGATAGACGGATGGAGAGAGAGGTATATATAGATGGATAGATGGATAGAGAAAGAGAGATGGATGGATGGAGAGAGAGATAGATGGATGGATGGAGAGAGAGAGAGAGGGATGGATGGAGAGAGAGAGAGAGGGATGGATGGAGAGAGAGAGAGAGAGAGAGAGGGATGGTTGGAGAGAGTGATAGACGGATGGAGAGAGAGGTATATATAGATGGATAGAGAAAGAGAGGGATGGATGGAGAGAGATAGATAGATAGATGGATGGATGGAGAGAGAGAGAGGGATGGATGGAGAGAGAGAGAGAGAGGGATGGATGGAGAGAGTGATAGACGGATGGAGAGAGAGGTATATATAGATGGATAGATGGATAGAGAAAGAGAGGGATGGATGGAGAGAGATAGATAGATAGATAGATGGATGGATGGAGAGAGAGAGAGAGGGATGGATGGAGAGAGAGAGATGGATGGATAGAAAGATAGAGAGATGGATGGATGGATAGAGTGATAGACGGATGGAGAGAGAGGTATATATAGATGGATAGATGGATAGAGAAAGAGAGGGATGGATGGAGAGAGATAGATAGATAGATAGATGGATGGATGGAGAGAGAGAGAGAGGGATGGATGGAGAGAGAGAGATGGATGGATGGATAGAGTGATAGACGGATGGAGAGAGAGGTATATATAGATGGATAGATGGATAGAGAAAGAGAGAGGGATGGATGGAGAGAGAGAGAGAGGGATGGATGGAGAGAGAGAGAGATGGATGGATAGAAAGATAGATAGATAGATGGATGGATAGAGTGATAGACGGATGGAGAGAGAGGTATATATAGATGGATAGATGATAGAGAAAGAAATAAAGAGAGAGATAGATGGATAGAGAGATAGGGAGAGGTATAGATAGATGGATAGAGAGCAATTTATTGCTACAAAATAACAAAAACAACTACCCGTTTTAACAGGGGTGCAAAGAAAGTAGGCCAAACTAACCCTTCTGGTGTACCTTGTTTCCCTAATGTTATAAATGTGGACAAGTTTGATGTTTGTAAACCTTTGTTTAATAAAATGCTATTTAAAAAAAATATATAGCATTTTTATTTCACACATTCATATACAACTAGCAATATTTATAGCTAGAAAATAACTAAATGACCAAACAACAGTGTTTAGCATATCCCAGTTTTTAACCGGGCTACAAGCACCTCTTTCCACTGTCTATTTGTAATAAAGTTTGCTCGAGCATAAGTGTTTCTCTAGCTTTTCTCCTCGGCGCTGCCTGCATGTTCAGATGGTGCGGTCACTAACCTCCTCCTCATCTTTGGCCAGGAGCTGAGCACAATTGAGAAAGTCCTCATACTTGCAGAAGGGAACGACGGGTTCGGGGAGCTCTCTGAGATACAGCTTCAGCAGGGAAGCCACAGTGTGGACATCAGTGTTACTAGAAAGGCCAATTACAGGGTTAGTATGAGCGATCGGTAGCGGTCTAGTGTTCATGTCAGTGCTCGGAGTAGATGCACACCTGTCAAACTGAGGTTTATCTCCACAGTCAAACGCCTCCTGAAGCTCCTTCACGAGGTTGGCTTGTCCTGGCATCCGGAACAAGCCTTCTTCATCAAGACCCTGTTCCCTGATGAAATCCACACACTGCTCCACCAAGAGAGGGGCGAGACGAGGACCAAACTTCCTTTCGTATTGAACAGTGTCCTCCAAATGCTGGCCAAATATTCCTGTAGAGACGAAGAAGCTCATTTGCAGCTTATATCAGTCAAAACATAACATGTACGGTACAGTGATAGTACTTTGATCATTACATAGTGATATTTACTCTACATTCTTAAAAATAAATGTTCTCTGTTCACATCTATGGTTCCACAAAGAACATCCGTGGACTCTTTCCAGTGCACAAAAGGCTATAGTGGAAAATATTCTTTAGATTAATCAAATGTTAAGAACAAGTAGTTATTTTAAAAACTCTTCCAATGCACAAAAGGTTCTTTTTAGTGGAAAAAATATTTTATAAACGTTTGGAAAAAAAAACTGAAATGATGTTTTTAGGGTAGTTCTAGAATTACTAATATTGTACATAATGAGAAAAACATGTTTATTTTACTTGTCGACCATAAAAAAAAATAATAAGCAGATACAACTTCACAACTACACGGTTTACATTTATTGTACTGTATATATCAATTACATATATGATATATTGACGCTAGAGCACAAAAACGGTCTTAAGTCGCTGGAGTATATTTATAGCAATAGCCAAAATACATTGTATGGGTCAAAATTATTGAAAAAAATATACAATATTTTTTTTTATAATTAAAGGAAAAAAAATATAGGACTTTCAGAAAAGATCATGTTCCAAGAAAATATTTTGTAAATTTCCAGCTGTAAATATATCAAAACTTATTTTGTGATTAGTAATATGCATTGCTAAGAACTTCATTTGAACAACTTTAAAGATGATTTTCTCAATATTTAGATTTTTTTTGCACCCTCAGATTCCAGATTTTCAAATAGTCGTATCTCAGCCAAATATTTCCCCATCATAACTTGAATTAAGATCATAATAATGTAATTTTAAAGCCCAGCCAACACAAAATCAGACTTTAGCAGCTCTAGACTTTGAGATCGTTCTGAGGTTAAATACAGATTTAAACATCATGACAAGATAGTTTAATATTAGCTATGATACAGTTTTTAAAAATCTAAATCGTGTATAGCTATGACAGGAATCTCTGCCATCTAACAATGCTTTGGAAAAAACAGTTAATCCTGAAAAATAAAGCATATTCATAAACCTAAATAGGAAATAAAACAGTTTTATAATAAGCATGTGTCCTAAACTCCTGAAACATTGGTGTCTCATATTTTTGAACAATCACTGTAACTTATGAAAGAAATCAATCATATCTGTCTGTAAATATTCAGATGTAACCCCCTTTGTTAACGTATCTTTAATTTGATTACAATTTTTCTCAGTAATTGTAACAGGTTAATTAATCAAATGACGTAATTCTGTTATGTAACTAGTTACTACACTGAATGTGAATGCACTGAATCTGAACTTCACCACAAGCTGTTTTATGATATATATTTAATTATACTAAATGATTGTTTGTTGTCAGTAATCACGAGACATTGGTCATGCGGTTTTCACCTGCACTTTTCTGACCAAACGACAGAACAGCAGCGGGACGGTTCACACATCGAACATGCATTACACACAAACACTGGTTTCTCACGAGGATATCCTCTTTCCACTGATGTCCTGTCAGCGCATGCTTCTCATCCGGGTTCTCAGGGAAATCTTGCTTGTGGCAGAACTATCGAGGTGTTTCAAAAAGCAGAATGAAAGAATGTTTTGATGTGATATAGTCTTGAGAAGTTGTCTTAATAAAGTCGATCCAAACTTAATTGTCTTTAAAAAATCCAGTATTGAATCTTCTTCCTGGCGTCAGTTGACGTCGCTTTCAAGAGCACGGTAAGAAAATCTCTTTGTGTTATTATTCATGCAAAGATAACAGGGCTTTTACAGTTCTAATGAAGTGGAGACACATTGTCTGTACTGAGAGCTGATAACTTGCTTTACATGACTTGTTTGAACTTTCTATTAATAACATGACTGTAATGTAATCTCTGGATAGTGAGGCATCTACTCTGCTCGGTGATATCTTGTGAACAGAAGTAATGACCCATGTGTAACTGTGACTCAGTGTGTATTATAACGGTGTTTTACCTCCTCCGAACGGAGCCCATATGACCCGTCGGATGGCCTTCACCCAGTCGTCCATGTCACTTTGGGAGTTGGCCATGAGCAGAAAGGACTCATGGCTCATCGCAGCCTTGTCTTTCTCACCAGCTGAGACAGAAAACAAGAATTCATGTTTTCACCAATGCATCTCTGTCTATTACATCTCTTCCATCATATTTCTTACTTCAAGAGTTTCATTTTAAATCAATTCTAAAGCTAAACATGTATAGATTACTAAGCATTGCTGTTATTGCATGCAACCAAGATTATGTGCAAAGATAGGACATGTCCACAGATGCACGAGCTGCTAGCTTCTGTGTTTCCTTTTTTAGATCAAATGAATAGCACAGATTTTTCCCCACGATGGATTTAGATATAGAATTATATGTGCACACATAAGTCATGCAGTCATTGTTAATGTATGACTGAAATAATAACAGCAAGAGTATGTATTTATTGAGGTGCTGTAACTGGTTGCAATATTGTTTTACACATCATTCTGTCATCTTTTTTCTGCTGCTGAATAATAATAAAAAACTATCTGCAACTTTTATCTCATTATTTTAGAATTTTTTTCTCACATTTGAGAGTTTGCGTCTTTCAATTCTGACTTTTTTATAAGAATTGTGTAACGTACACTCACTATTGCAAGTTATGCATTTAGAATCGCAAGATATAAAGATATAATATTTTGAGTTTATAGCTCATGTTCTGGCTTTACATTTACATTTAGCAGATGCTTTTATCCAAAGCGGCTTACAAATGAGGACAATAGAAGCAATCAAAACCAATAAAAGAGCAATGATATGCAAGTGCTATGTTATGATATAATAATATGATATGATGCTATGGTGTATTATATATTATATTATATGATATATAATAATCTTAAGATTATTAACAGAATCTCTGTTTTTAGTTATAGGTCGAGTGTTACGTTTTGATGTCAAGGCCTTCTTAAAATTACAGACATTAATAAATATATATATATATGTGTGTATATACAGGTTAATTCAAGTATATACAGAAAAGTTCATTCAAGTATTTATTTCAGTAATTCAACTCAAATTGTGAAACTCGTGTATTAAATAAATTCAATGCACACAGACTGAAGTAGTTTAAGTCTTTGGTTCTTTTAATTGTGATGATTTTGGCTCACATTTAACAAAAACCCACCAATTCACTCTCAACAAATTATAATATGGTCACATGCCAATCAGCTAATCAACTCAAAACACCTGCAAAGGTTTCCTGATTCTTCAAAATGGTCTCAGTTTGGTTCACTAGACTACACAATCATGGGGAAGACTGCTGATCTGACAGTTGTCCAGAAGACAATCATTGACACCCTTCACAAGGAGAGTAAGACACAAACATTCATTACCAAAGAAGCTGTTCACAGAGTGCTGTATCCAAGCATGTTAACAGAAAGTTGAGTGGAAGGAAAAAGATGCACAACCAACCGAGAGAACCGCAGCCTTATGAGGATTGTCAAGAAAATCAATTCAAGAATTTGGGTGAACTTCACAAGGAATGGACTGAGGCTGGGGTGGTGTTTGGTGATGAGTTTGTGGCTCATTTAAAGTCACACCAGAGGTGTTCAGCTGGGATTAGACCAGTCAAGTTCTTCCACACTGACTGAATCATCATTTCTCTTTGATTCTTGTCTTATACACAGAGACACTGTCATGTTAGAATAGAAAAGAGTTCTGTCCAAACTGTTGCTATACAATTAGATTCCCTAGAATATCATTATATGCCTAAACATTGAGATTTGTACTGATGGAGATTACTAAAGTAGTCAAACATTTCATTAGAAGGGGTGCCAATACTTTTGGCAATATAGTGTATGTTTTATCTGTAACTTGTTGTCCCTCTCGCCATCATTGGCATGATAAATTAAACTTAAAACAGACTTAGAAAGACCAAAGTAACAAAGACATTTCTAGTTACCCACTGCGTTTTCAACAGTAAAGGATAAAAAAAAGAAAACCTCCACAATGGCTTCAGTTCAAAGCTTCACAATGATAAATGAAAAAACTCAGAAGCATTGAACAGCCAATACTCTGCCGGCCAGATAAAATGACTCGAGGAATAAATCATGAGAAGATAAGTGTTCACAGCATGTCGACTGAATGGAAAAAAACAAGTACTGATGCAATTAAGATAAATAAGACGAGCAGACCCAGCTAACGCTCTCACACAGAGTGGAAGCTGACTTGAAGGCATAATGAGCTGGAGCAGCCTTCATTTCTCACCATGGTGTGGCATTCTGTTAGTATCCGTGTCTCTTTGGGACGTGTCAGAATGTCTGCCGATCTTGTGGGAAGAAAAAACATCAGTGATCTGATTAAGTGAATTCTGGGGACTTTTTCCTTCTGCAAACAACCAATTTGTGCATGAAATACAGATTGAGTGCAATTGTGTTTCATCTGTTTTATCCATGAATATATTCATGTGTGTTCCTGGGAATCGAACCCAAGGCTTTGCACGTGATCTGGATTATGTGCTGTGGAGATATGCACAAGCTTATCTCAAATTGACCTTTGGAGAAATATTACGAGCAGGAGTGATTATGCTCCTTATTAACATCAGATGGCACATAGCAGGCCAACACTACATGAACACAAACAGGCTGGAGGCATGAGGACATCAACAGCCATTACACTTCTACACTATATTACCTTTTTGATTATTGGTATTGATAATCAAAGGACTTATTTTTACCAAAATGTTTTGTATACATATACCTGCAAACCTTTTGGCTAAATTCGCCATTCTAACACTGAAACAGGCCAAATTCATCCAAACCTGAGGGAAGTGGAACTGACTGTCTTCAGAAAAGTTTCGATGGCATTTTATTTTTATATTACCTCCATATAATGCCTAGTGTGTATAAACACAGTGCTTTGCATTCTGGGTAACCGCTGTATTTCTGCTTTTCCATCTACTGTGCATTTATATTCAACCCGTCTGTTGTTTTTGTTCAGACCAATGTTTATCATATTATAAACTTAGTTTTTGTCAAATATGGTATTATTTGAAGTTGTTTAAATCATAATTTTTTACAGTATTATTTGTATTTTTGTCTTTTATGTTACCATATATATGTTATTTTAAAAGAATGTCGCTGCCTACAACATGTATTTAATTCTAATATCAGATTTGAACAATTTCAACTTCTGATTCTAATAATTTATTTATTTTAGCTTGCAGGTAAATGTATACCTAGTTACAAAATGTACTAACAAGTTCATATATCTTATTTATCATACGTAAAAAAGTGTATTATTTACTCATTTTGAACACTTGAAAATAACACGCGGAAGGTTGTAGAGATACAATCTCGGACCTCATCTTAATGTTTAACGGCCATATTATAAATACAAATACCTTAAATTAACATTGCATAAACATTATTGAACAAACAATTGCATTAAGAACAAACTATTCCGTACACAGATAACCAACCATAACCCAGCACTTCTAGGGCTTTGTATATTTCTATTGACCCCAGCAACATTGTAACAATATTTGACAGAAAATTCTAGAAAACCCTTGTCACCTCGATTTCTGCATGTATGTGCATTAATGAAGATATTACCTTGGTTTAGGGTTGGTTTGTGCCTCGGTGGCTTACAGCAGCCCTGTCCCATGATGCACTGCAGGGATCGAGCTGGTACTAATGCTCTGCCATGTCTCTTACTCCAACAGATTGGCCATTAATTAACCCAAACACCGCTCAAGTAGTTCCCACATTCATGCTGCAGATGCGTTCAAACCGTCGCTTTCAGAAACAAATCGTGGTCATTTACATCTCAATCATCCCAGAGAGGATAGTTTGAGCAAAATCAAGATGACGTTAGCCCATACTGTACGTCCAGCGAGTAGACAATCCTCTTGATATCTCAGTTCAGCTTGACTTCTGTTTCTCTCATTCCCACTGACTTCTCACGGTAGACTGACAGACGGAGACGGCCTGCTCTGTTAGTCCTTTCTAAACAAACAGCACACCAGATGCATGGATCTCAGAGGACCTGATGCTTGGGGAAATCCTCCTCACTAGCAGAAATATCACAACTTTGTATAGCAAGCATGGCTTCGCAGATCCAGAGTCTGTCAGGACCTCGACTCGGGTCACAATCATGCTCTGTGATTCTGAAAACACAGAAGCATGAATCTCCCGGTAATGCCATGTTTTCCCACTGGTTTAGATCCCATTTTTGTATCAGCGCTTGTCATTTATGTCCCTGCAATGAATGCAGCCATTGTTGGATATTTGTGGATTTTATTTTCCCGTTAAACACCATCTTCTACAAACTTTTTTACTGGCTTTTAAACTGAACATAGGAATAACTTTTACATTGTTTTTATTAATTGAATGAAACAACTTAGATTTACTAGATTATCCATGCATAATTTTTAGAAAACTCAGTGAGTCTCAAATATGATCATCCAACGCTATCTCACCACCAATTTGTACGTATTTTACAAGGTGGCTAATTAGTAGGATTTCCCTAAACCCCAGTGAAGGGTAGGTTTAGAGCGGGGTTAGGGGTAGGTCATTCATACACATTCATACGAATTGGCAACTCGTAAAATACGTACAATTTAGCAAAACTAGTACGAATTCGTACGAATTATTCAGCTTGTAAAATATGTACGAATTGCTGTGAGATCAGGCTTTTGACGAACGCTTACTTGTTCATCTGTCAATCATCATTGTGTTGCATTGTATTGATCATAAAGCATTTAAGCATTTAAATATCATCTGACACAGACATATTGTTGTAGTGACAACTGATATTTATATTGTTTTATGTAAGCAGTCTGTTATGAAGGTCTCACATTACAAACTACCAGAATTTCATCTTTGGGGCCATATAAATATCAACATCTGCACCAATTTGCCTGCTTTCCGTTCAGTTTGGGCCTGTGAATGTTTCTGAATGTCAGTTTTTCCTTGATTCAGTTTCGAGTCTGTGCAGTTGTTAATCAAATCTTTCCATTTCTTCATTGTTTTTGGAACCTATTCATTTCCAGAGTCACAATCAAAAACAGGCCAGATATTGATCTCCAGACAAATGCTGCACTCGTTTTAAAGTTGAGAAGCACGAGCGTCACAGAGCTGCCCTCTGTTCCCTCTGCCTAGCCTAAGACATGCAACACATATTTGGGTTTTAAAAACTCTTTATTTATGTAACACCCCCTCCCGGGTCCACACCGTCCCAACTCGTATCTAGTGCCGAGCGGGTCTCGAACCCGGGATTCCCACGCAGGAGGCGGGCGCTCTAACAAGTAACGCCAAAGGCTACAGCCTCTAGCGTCAGTTGCTAGAGCGCCTCTATTTGAGGTCAGGGGAGTGAGGTTTACATTGACACCACGGGCATACACATCCGTTACATTTACCTTGATGTGTCAGCGAGTTGGAGAGATTAATTATACACACACATTTACACACCTGAACACTAAAATTATTGGACATTTAAGTTTTCTTATAAACTGTTGCCTATTACCTGAATCAGCATGTATAGTGGCGGCCATCTTGAACTGAGTAAAAGACCCGATAAGACTTTTGTCAGCCATTTTATACCTTTGCGGTGTTGGGTGTGGGAGACGCCAAGTATGAGTGGAAAGGGGTGGAAAATCTTTCATGAGTTCTTGCATTTGACTTTCTATAATTATTGTTGAATTGAAATTATGATATTGGTGTATTGAAGGGAATTGTGTTATTCAATGTTTAATCCTTTGTATGTGATATTGCAGCTCCTGAGAAATGGTTGAACCCATGAGTATACATTCTCACGTAATGAAGCAGTCAGCAGGTCATTGACTGGTGTGCAGTAACTATAGAGGAGTATTCTTATTGACTCATTGTAATCCCTGAACCGAGGGTTTTTTTGGTTTGTTTTTGTACTTTGAAGTCGATTTTTATTGTCTCTCTTAAGGGATTTTCCCCAATGGAACGTCTTCATGTTTTTGCACCGGGGAGCACTCCGCACTTTATTGGCTTGGGAAAAATGAAATAAAAAGAAGAATCTGGCATTCAATGTCATCCATTCATTGTTTGAACAACTTTACACGTTGCACCGTGACAACGAGGGAGCTCTGAAATGCTTTGTGTCATGTTATTGTTTGTTTTGCATGGAAAAGGGACTTTGCCAATACGCTTGCTTGACTCAAAGGAGCTGAAGCATGCCGGTCAGACGGAGACTGTGGTTAAGGGCTCTTCTCTGGGGAGGAGATGCTGTGTTTACTGATCCGAGATGAGACACTGCTGCTAATGTCCATGCTGTGTGCGTTTGGCTGTTTTAATTACTCAGTTTGGTGCATTACTTAGGCTAACACCAAATGCAGTTATCTAAATGTTTATTATGCACTTTAGTGGTGAAAAATGTATTCATTGATGCATCCTGATTTTTTCCTTGAACTATTCTAGATCAATCTACAAAAATGAATCCGAATTTAACATTAATTTTGTGCTAAATATTCAGCGAATTGCTGTAATTACAGGAAAAGAATGCATGTTTATCATCAAGAATGAGATCATTTGTAACTTGGATCTGCACAGGTTTATTGTATTCTTATTCTGCAGTTGTTGTTTTATTTATTTATATATATTTTTGTCATATTGCTGTCTTTGGCTTGAGCAGACCAGCGCTGCGTTTTCAGAGATAAGAAATGTAATACTTCCTATTTTAATGTGATTATCACGTGCATGCGAGAGAATTGAATATCTTGTAGTGGATTTGGAGGTTGACTCCAGTTTTCTTTGCTTTATTGTTTAGATAAAGAAACTCTGGTGGGTGTCACACTCATGTGTTATTTACTCGTCATAAATAAAACACACGGTCTGCATCAGTAAATCATGTTGGGGCAAAATCAGCCGTCTGTAATCAGTATATTCTGGAAAGCCTATTCGATTCCTGACACTCAAAAGCCCTGCATGCTGGTTTCAGTCCAGGACATTGATTTGATGATTTGATATGAAGATCTGCTCACCTGGCACGATCTCAAAAAGGTGTCTGCCGGGTTCTTCGGGGTTGGCTGTCAGTTCATTCACTTGGCTGCCCTTCAGTGAGATGCAGCCCTGCACAGACCAATAGTTAGAAATGCATCACGTAACCTTTACTGACCTATTAAATCAATCTTAATTACCATGCACACTTGAATGTAATTCTTTAATCAAGTCTCGTAGTCTTCTGGAAGTGTGTAAGCAGGGATCAAAAGCTTGAACATGTGGCGGTTTACCATGCTGCACATTTTCTGAGTGCCTCCTTCAATTAGATAAACTGTGAACTGAATGAAGTTCAGAGATTATTCACCAGGGCAACACAATTAATGCAGATTTGGGAGCTGAATCTGTTTGGCAGTACTCAAGACATTTTCCTTTGGTCCTTGTTTTTTTTTAGAATGATCCCCCCCCATTGATTAATTAGAATAATAGTTTTTTTTTATTATTATTCATGACTGTTGAATCTTCCAATTCAGAGGCTGGATAAAAAAAATCTTCTTAGGAAATATGAAGACATTTCTTAGGATGAATTTCAGGAAGTTTGTAAGAACGTTCAATTCTTGAAAACAATATTTTTGAAGTTAAAGAATATTTCATATTCAAACATTTTCTCAAGAACATCTTACTTGTCTTAAGAAGAAAATGTCAATCTTTGGTATCATCTGTTTGTATGGATGGTCTTTGTACCGATCAACTTGAAAAACAAGCGCTACCTGCATATTACTGTAATAACTGCAATACTGTGAACACTGTTTTCTGTGTGTGGCCGCTCCCATATTTGCTAAAAATTTATTAGAACAGGTAACTACTCTATTTTTTTTATAATTTATTTTTTTTTAAGAATTCTAACCGAATTTCAAATTCAGCAAAAAGTCATGTTGTGCATAATCTTGACCGATCATTGCTTCCAGAGTATGTCTCTAGAGTTATGCTTAATATTTAAAACGACCCAATAAATTCATTAAACATCTTACCTTTGTGGATTTAAGACGAGTTTGAGGTTATCTTAACTTTATGAAGTTATAATGATCATCTTTAAGAACATTCTTTCAGGAATTCAAATTCAAAAAAGGATAATTTAGAAAATACATAAACGGGATCATATTACTCCGGTTTTACAGTCTTTACACTGGCTGCATGTGCATTACAGGGTAGATTTGACATTTTTACTTATTGTCTATAAGTCACTACATGGTATGTCTCTTTCATAGACCCCTTCGGTCCCGAGGGGAAAGTGCGGGTGATCGCGCTTTGGCTACAAGCACCAAGACTCTGGAATGACTTGCCCATTTATATTAGAATGGCTTCATCTGTGGCTATTCTTAAGTCTATCTGTTCGATCAGGCTTTTTATTCTGGTTAAAGCACTCTTTATCCTTGTGCTATGTTTGTATTGCATGTCATGATGCCCCCCCCCCCCTTCTTGGTTTTACCGTTTGTAGTTATTCTATTGTAAAGCACATTGGTCAGTAAACAGTACTATATAAATACAATTGCCATTGCCATACTGTAGCAGTTCATTTATTATTGTCACGAATCCAGCCCCAGTTCTCCTTCTGAACAACTATTAAATATTCCAGATCGTGATGCATGGGGTGTAATGTTCAATACGGCCCGATCTCCTTTTATCTCAGTGTGTGATTTGCCCTGAGATTTGGCTACACAGGTTTTCCCCTTTAGATCCCATTGATTAAAGGCAGGGAACTTGGGAGGGATTGACATTTCCACACACATCCTGGCCAGCGCAGCATGGGAACATATTAATGGTGCTCGGATGAGTATTGACAGTCTCCTGTGAGAGACGCCGTTCATAACACTCGTCATTCTGACTGAAGAACGTACCAAGGCTGGACCGTATTGATTGCTTAATATGAGATGGTCGGCTAAAAGCAACGTGCAGACTCGGATTGTGGTGGAAATGTGAAGCAGCTGGGCATAAACGGAGGAGTTCACATGTACTAATAGCTCTGTCACATGATGCTCTGACATAAAGCGCTGTCTCGAATCTAGAAAGTGTGCGTAGTGTTTAAGAAGCAGTTTAGTGATGGATGTCACATTTATTGACTTTGTTTTTTGCCTTCTTTTGTTGGAGATCTGTCACACTCACTTAAAATAGGCATGGCTTGTGACTCTCAATTGTGCATGTTTTGTATTAAGATGAAGTAAAATACTTTGAGTACTCTGAGATGTTTCTTGGCAGCATCACAACACAGCTAGTGCATTTATAGTGTGAAGCATACAGTGAATATTTGTGTTTATTATAGGGAGACCGCATTGAATTACAGTTTAAATGACATGTAGAGTTTGTTCAGTTTACATGACTTTGAATTAATGATGTTATTATTATCATTTTTTTGTGTATGATTAAAAAACACATTTACGGATATATTTAAATCCAAAATAACTATTAATTTTTTGGTAAGTCAAACAGCTCATTTTGCCAAAAGTGCTTGGTCACTTTTTGAGTGGTCTTACTTCCAGAAGCATTTTTCCATTCAATTTTTCCCATTGAGGTTGTTAAAGTCTTTGTTTTTCAGTTATATAAGCCATAAACCAGACCAACCGCTACAAGGTGATTCACAACATTATGATTTGAAGACAAAAGAAGTGGTTGAAAATTGGACAAAAAGACTCATTATTATTGACTTTGGAAAAGCACTACAAACCCATGAAGCATTGTGAATGATATAATCAAGCTAGATAAGTAAAGTTTGTGTTTCTAGCACGATTAGCATGATTAGCATGTTGCTAGCATGTTTTAGCACGATTAACATGTTGCTAACATATGTTGTTAGGATGTTTCTAGCACGATTAGCATGTTAGCATCATTAATATGTTGCTGGCATGTTATTAACACATTGCTAACATGTTTCTAGCATGATTAGCATTTCGCTAGCATGTTTTAGCACGATTAACATGTTGCTAACATATGTTGTTAGGATGTTTCTAGCAGGATTATCATGTTAGCATCATTAATATGTTGCTGGCATGTTATTAACACATTGCTAACATGTTTCTAGCATGATTAGCATTTCGCTAGCATGTTTTTGGCATGTTAACATGATTAGCATGTTGCTTAGATGTTTTAGTATGTTTAGCTAGTAGCATGATTTAGCATGTTGTCCTAGGATAGTCATTAAGCTTTGCTAGTGACAGACAGCTTAAACACTTACAAATCTTATTGTACAAAAATGTAGACGGACCTGCAAAAAAAACACAACCAATAGAAGCCCAATAGAAACCATCACAGAAATTCCAATGGTTTCCATTAAAATACCATTAGCTTTTTCAAGAAAAAACATTACACATTAAATTTTCTAGTGTGTTTTGGGCATTTTCCCAATAGGATTTAACATCCCACCAATATAACCCATCACATGCCAGTATTAAAACCAATACAATTCCCATTAAAACCATTAAATACATTACATTTTGTATTGTGTTTAGGGTTCTATTGTTTTTTCTGCAGGGAAAAGTCAATGGGAGTTTTCGTAGATTTGATCATCCATTTAACGAAAAACGTAAGCTCACAGTAGCTCACAGTAGATCTGTTTTTAAGGTTTATGAGAGATTGTTAATTATCAGTTCCCTTATGGAGTAAATGAATGGGCTTTATACTTTGCATGTACTGTAGAAGCCATTGGACAACCATCTCAGGCCCCGTTTACACTAGTGCGTTTCGTTTTAAAGCGTATAACTTTAGCTACGGATACGGCTATAGTTTAATCTACTCCGGAGACTTTTAAAAACGATGGCGTATCCTTGACAATAACATCATGCTCGTTATTGTACCCATAGATATGCAAAGGTAGATTCCCCATTCGACCGCTCCAAGCACGCGATCTAAATAATAGGGTCTATCTATACATGTCTATGGTTGTACCTGCAGGAATGGTCATGTGACATGCGTTTTCGGTTGTGTAATGTAAACGGAGATCGTTTCTGACAGTGCAAATGTTGATTGTTTTCATTATAAAACGCCGTTTTAGAATGAAAACACACTAGTGTAAATGAGTACTGCAGTAGAGCAGTGATGCAAATTCCAGATTTCTTTTCATATTTGTGTGCATCTTCAAAGCCGGACACACCTGTGGTTTGGTCTCCTCTTCATCCTTGTAGAAGTAGAGGTGGTCAGCACGCAGCACAAACCAGCGCAGCTGCCAGTTCTTCATGATGCTCCTCTGCTTCTTCAGCCAGCCGGCCTTTAGCACTCCCTCTTGGAGACTCGGAGAGGTGGGCCGACATGAGCCACGTGATGGCTCTCCCATCACCATGCTCTTGGACCTGGCTGCAGGTGACGAGAAGAGACGTGCATGTCAGTGATCAAAGACATCATCATCATGTATAGTCATGCATGAGTTAAGCATGACAAGCTCTTACAGTAGCAGAGGGGGAAACTGTCATTTACACAAAAGCAGAACTGTATGATTTCAGAAGACTTCATGAGTCATACCAACCTCTTTTTATGAGTCTTTTGTGTATTTTTCTCCAACTCTCCATTCATGGCATAAATGCATGGAAAAAGTGATCTAAGCGATTTCTTAAAAAGTTCTCTGTTTTTTACGGATGAAAGAAAGCTTCACCAAAACCATGTAGCTTAGGATAGGTGCTGTGTTTAACCTGTGAGGCACTGATTTATACTAAATAATCAGTGAATTATATACTCAGCGATTCAAAATGATTTTTAGTATCATTGAGATACTGTTCAATTGTTTTATTTTTTCATTTTCCATTTATTTTTAGTCGAGATGTTGGTCATTTAGTTGTGTTTTTGTCATTTTTATAAGTCATCTTACGCCTCTGGGCTGTAGACTCAAAATCAATGTGTGGCTTTCAGAGAAAGAGAAGAAATCAATGTTTTTTTCTCTCATTTATATAATTATATTACATCCTTTTTCACTCCCAATCCACTGATGAGCTGGAAAACTGACCGCTCCTTAAGTACCAAATACATATAGAGTGCGGAAGTAGAAATACCATTCATTTTATCCATAGAGAAGTTTGTGACGAGTGGGGCGGGGCCGAGAGCCGTGGGAACGGAGCGAGGCCGGTGGAGTAATTGGTAATGAATGACACCTGCACCACTCACCGGTCTCGAGTCCCACGGAGGAGCTTCGGAAGGGTTAAATGAGGAGTGACAACAGTGGAAGACGAGAGAGGACCAGGCCTGGAATTTTAGTTTGTGTTTTGTGTGCGGCAGTCGTCCGTGAGGGGCTGCCGCTTTTCATTTGAGTTTGTTTATTTTGTTATTAAAATGTGTTGAAGGTTCGCCGGTTCCCGCCTCCTTCTTCCCGTATCTATCAACCGCGTTACAAAGTTGATTTAGAAGAATAACTTAAAAAAAATGTCCTTAAAAAATATTTAGTTGTTTTTATTAGTCAATTAGGTAACACTTTATTTTAGGCTCTCTTGCTTATTAGTATATTATTAGAATATTAGTAATGTATTAGTTGTAATTAAGCATATATTAATGCCTTATTCTACATGACCTTATTCTATATCCCTAATCATACGTAATACCTAAACCTAACAACTACTTACTAACTCTTAATGTGCCTGTGGCTCAGTGGTAGAGCATTGCATTAGCAGCACAAAGGTTGTGGGTTCGATTCCCAGGGAACACACATACTGGGAAATAATGTATAGCCTGAATTCACTGTAAGTCGCTTTGGATAAAAGCGTCTGATAAATGCATAAATAATTTCTGCTTATATTTGATTTGGTCTCAGTTAACATTTATTTTATTTTTCTAATGGTTTTAGTTATAGCGATTCATAATAACGCTGCTGTAAGCTTCTTTGCTTTGTGTGTTCAGCGTCATGTCCTGCAGCAGAATATGAAGATTCATCCTCGCTGGTCTGTAAGTGTATCTGGGATTCTCCAGTATCTCTTTCCATGCTCTAATAGGATCTCCAGAGAGGCTCTCTTGATATAGAAACCTCTGCAGTTTGCCATTTCATGTAGATAAGGTTTTTAGAGTGTCATTTAACACAAATAAGTATATCCCGTATCTATGCCTTAATGGAAGTCAATATATAAAACGTTATGAGAAGTAAACAGATTTTGGTTTGATTCTTCTGATTTTGCTCTGACACAGTCTTAAAGCCGGACTACTGTATGAACAATCTGTGTCACCATTGATCATTTATAGGAGTCTGTCCAGCACACACAAAGTCATCTTATGCCTCTGGGCTGTAGACTCAAAATCAATGTGTGGCTTTCAGAGAAAGAAAAATCAATGTGTCTTCTCATTTATATTATTGTATTATTTTTCACTGGACTGCTGACTGGTCTCGTATAGAGTGCAATACTCTGGATCCAGTATTAAAAATGCCATATTTTATCCATTTGGAAAATAGTTTTGAATGGTAACTTATAACCATGAAAAATAGACCTACTGTAAGCTAAGAGGTTGTTAATTGATGATATATGCATTTGTTGAAGCTGTCAGCCTGCATGTTAAAAACGTGTTTTTATTGTGTTTAACAGTCCTGGTGAAAAACTACATTACCCACAATTCTGCAAATAAATCACCAATCAGATAATCAAAACAAGATAATTACAGCAAAATAACTCGTTAATGCTGCATGAAGCACTGCGAATTACCTCCTTATGCTCTCAAACTACTGAAATATTCATATTAATGTGCCTATTTTGCAATATATGTTAAATATTTGGTTTTTATACATACACTCGACTTCTTTCAATCAGTAGTTTTATATTTCTCAATTTCTCCATTCAGTTATTTGCAATGCCTCGTGGGATTGTAGTCTTTTCCTCCTTAAAGTCGAACACATTTGTAATATGATTCACCTCGTAGCTGGTTGGTTTGGTTCATAATAACTCTTTAACAACAAATGAATGGGAAAAATACTTCTGTAGCCAAGGCCACTGAACAAAAGTGGGCGGGCACTATTACACGGCTCTATAGAATACTTGCTTCTGATTGGTCACAGCATTTTGTGCTCTAAATTACACAATTGACCATGGCCTCAAGCAACTTATTTCCAATAATGCTATGGCTCTTGTATCATTCTACGACGCACCTTTGTACCTTATTTACCCCAAAGGGTGCATATTAGTACCTTAACGGTACATTATAGTCCCTAAAGTGTACGCATTAGTACCTTTTGGAAAGGGTACCATCCCAGTGATGGATAGTGGAGAGAGTGCTACAACAAAAGCAATCTGACTGTTGTTATGTATACTTTGCTGTCTTCTCTAGAATGACATGTTGAGTACTGATGTGGAGGGACTGAGTCGGGCTCTTAGAGAGACACGTGTGATGGCTGGAGGTCTGTCTCCATGACATCTCCTCCTCATCAGAGCTGCAGGCTTCTTGATTACATTAGCCGTGTCTGTGGGTGTGGTGGCTTCTGGAGACCGGAGGAAGACAGTGCATGGGCTGTCGCAGTGAAACAAGAGGGATTTAACTCGATGTGTTTATGATATGGGCAGAACTTCCATGTTGAGAATCCTGACTGGTAAAACCGGCAACATTTAGCATGCATTATTATAGTTAGCCATCTTAAAGTCATAATTGGCTGTGTTAGTATAAACAGGTGGTTTTTGCAGTCTTGGCTGAGTGTTAGTCTTGTGTGAAATTCATATTAGGCATGGGCCGGTATGATATTTTAATAGTATGATATGATATTATGATATGATATGACCTTAAGCAAAAATATAATGGTTTCTCAGTATCACGGTATTGCGATTTAAGCTCTAAAATGTGTCATTTTTAAATGTGTGGATAAAAAACAACTACTTTTCCCACCACTGAATATGTTATATATTGTTCATAAGCAACATACCGAATATTTGGAACAACGGTATTTGTTTATTTTTTCTTTGATCTGTTTCTCAAATGTTTGTTGAATTGTGTGGACTGACCTGCAGCTTTTGATGTGGATGGCTGATATATGTGTGTGTGTGTGTGTGTGTGTGCGTGTGCGTGTGCATGTGCGTGTGCGTGCGTGTGCGTGCGTGTGTGTGCATGTGTGTGTGCGTATGTGTGTGTGTGTGCGTGTGCGTGTGTGTGTGTGTGTGCTTGTGTATGCTACATTGTGGGGACCAAACATATACAAAATAGTAAATTATGTTTATCTGAAAGTGTAATAATTCAAACATGTTTTCTGTAAGGGGCAGGTTTAGGGTTAGGGGAAATATTGTTTGGTCAGTATAAAAGTAATAGGAGTTTATGGAAAGTCCTCACAATTCACAGAAACAAATGTGTGTGTGTGTGTGTGTGTGTGTGTGTGTGTGTGTGTGTGTGTGTGGTTCAGGTATACCCTACGTTATGGGGACAAAATGTCCCCACAACGATGGCAATATCCAAAATCCTTGTCCGTGTGGGGACATTTTTTGGTCCCCATGAGGAAACCAGCTTATAAATCAGACTAAGTGATGTTTTTTGAAAATGTAAAATTGCAGAATGTCTCCTGTGATGGTTAGGTTTAGGGATAGGGGCAGTGTAAGGGGATAGAATATACAGTTTGTACAGTATAAAAACCATTACGTCTATGGAAAGTCCCCATAAAACATGGAAACCCAACATGTGTGCGCGTGCGTGTGTGTGTGTGTGTGTGTATGTTATAGTCGAACCATTAATTACAGAATTTTATTTTATTTTATGTAAAACATACTTATACTGCTAAGAACAATATAAAAGGCTGTAAAATCGATTATTGTTATTTTAGTGTTGATGCACATGATAGCCGATTGAAAAAAAAGATTAAAAAAGAGACAATAAATAATTTCAATACGTACATAAACAAGATGTGTGCTCTATTACAGACCAAACTCTCTGTAGCCATTTACAATTATAGTTAACTACTGCATTTTAACGATGGTCCACACATGTAGCATGAGCAGTTTTTGATTTAAATTAGATTGTATCATTTAAAAATCAGAAGCAAAAACAGAAAGGTCTGACTTCAGCTTTGTGAAATTCTGCTACATAACACATGCCTGCACGAAACAGAAACAGCGGATGGGCTGAATGAGACTCACTCCCTGACAGTAGGTGGCGCTTATGGAGCAGCAGTGATACAGCATTGTCTTGGTTGTAAACAAAGCAGCGCTGTGCTTATAAACACTGTTTTAATATGGATTATCCAGAGGTGAAAAGAAAATACCATCTAAACTTTTCTGAAGACAATCAGTTCCTCTCAGACATACATTCAAGAGATATTTTTTCCCAATATTTCTGGCCTCTATTAAAGGCTGTTTGCAGAATTTGTAATATTTCCACACATATGTAATTTTTTTAAATGATTGCACTGCAGTGTGTGCAAGTCCGGAGCAGAGATCGGCTGAAATAATCCTGCAAGTTCCAGGGGACTTTCTATCTTTGTAAAATATGCTCATAGCGCAGAAACGGTATAATGGACATTTTTGTTGTCTTGAAAAAGTGTTGTTTTTTTTCAAACCGTGATGAACCTTGAAACCGGTCATTCATATTCCGCAGCCCTAACCATGAACCGGGTAGTGGCAAATGCAAATCTCAACTCAATCGCTCACTCACTAATTGTTTATTCTGACTATTCTTTTCTTGCAGTATTTAGCGTTAGCTAAATTTAAGCTAAATTACGATTTAATTCTATAGGTGAACACTGTAGGAACAAATGTACTTGATAATATTAATTTGATTTCTGTGAGTATTTTTGCAGTATATACTAGAAAAATATCAATCCTGCACACTACTCATTTTGAATCATCACAAAAATATTTGAATGAGCAGCGGTTTAGTCAATTGACTTTCCACAGGCTTACGAAACATGCAAAGTAGAAGCACATCATTTATAGTGAGTTCAATCAGCTGTTCGTAATGATAATAGGCTGTTTTTTCTAGCTTTCTTCATCCAGTGCACCTACGATTGGTTTGGTTTTGCGGTGCACTATATGTTTTTTGTGAATATCATGCAGAAGTAGGAACTTTCCGCTTTTGTGTGTGTAACAGAAATGCAAACATTCAGTGTTTTAAACCTGTCGCTCAAAGCTGTACATTTGACAGACACGTTTTCACTGCACGCTGCTTTACTCGAATCGGTTTTGAGTATTTTCAGAGAAGTCAAAGGGAACAGAGCGCAGACACCCAGTTTGCAGATCTCTCTACACGATGATTCATACCTTCCCACTCTGTCTTGGGCGGTTCTAGGATGTGGTCAACAAAACTGCCTGTTTTGGCACGGACAGGATCAACTCTGGGAATAGTTGCCTCTAAAGTTGCAATTAAAATACAGAGGAAATAATGTTTTCAAGTTGTGCATGATGACAGTGTCAGCACTGGCGCCATGATTGTGGCATATACATTTGGCACCTTAGATAAAGTCCACCGCTGGTTAAGATTAGCAACTGCAAGAAACAACCTAGAGCATGGGTTTGCATACGTTAAGACATGGACTCCAAAATCAGGGATATTTGACTTTCATTAAGGTACTATTATATATATTTTTTTATTCTAATTTTAGTTTTGTAGATTTTAAATACATTTTTCCTTATGAATTTTTGAATTTTTAGTAATTTTAGAAATATAATATACATATTTAGTAAGAGCTGAGCGAGGGAAGACTCACCCATTTGTATTTTTATATCGGGAGTCAGGTGTAGTCAGGAGTCTGTTTTCTTAGCTTTCCTACCCGTAAGCTGACCATTCTTCGTTCTCATCTATTAGACTATGTTTATAAATATATTTTGTGAATTGGTGTGTATTATCTTTTTGAATGTTTGAGTTGAGCTCCGTCAATAAACTGAAAAAGAGACGTCTTGAAATTCACATCAGGTGTTGTGATTCGTTTAATATGTTTGGCCTATGTCCTTTTATTTAATTGTTTGAATTAACGAGCCTTAAAATGGTTATGGGCCGTAACAATGTATTTGGCTAAATTACTATCCATCCATACTGTGAGAGAAAAATATTATTTGTATTAAGTTTTTTCCTGAATTAAATAATTTATGTGATTTAGTTATTAGACGCAAATTATATCTAGAAATGTTTTATTCTATATATGTCAATTATTACAATTTTTTGTAGGACTCTAGGAACATCAGGGTCTGATTAGGTTCGATTTCCAGGAAATGCATGAACTAAATCAATGTATACCTTCAATGAAAGTCAATGCAAATCTATTTGCATTAAAGCATCTGCCAAATGCATGAATATAATGTAATGTCCATTGGGAAATAAATAAGGTATGATGTACCGTCAGCTGGCCGTTATCTCAAAACAAACCCCTTCAGTTGATGTAAGACCCTGACACAAAGCCCTGAAGGGTTTATTTTGCGATAATGACCGACTGACTGCACATTATCCAGCATAGTGCATGTCTTCAACCAAACAAATGACTGTAAATATGAATCTGAACAAGAACTGTTGTAAATCAGTGACCTGGGAGGTCAGTTTTACAGCTTGACCCTCTTTATACAATACATTTGAATGCTGCAGAATGCTACGATTGACCAATGAGAATCAGGCTTTGCAGAGAAATAAATAAATGCATGGTTCATGGTTGAACATCTCCCAGCAGATGCCGTGATGTTCAGCAGGTAGCGTAAGGCCGTTGGGGGAAGGGCAGAATATATCTAATTCACTCAGCCTTTTACATGCATTGAGCTTTGCTTACTAACACAGCGTCATCCATCAAGTTGATGCATGATGAATGAAACCTTGTGCTCTGCCTGTATGTCACATCTCAACCAAGCCTGCTACAGGCTGCTGATGAATGATGATCGGTGCTCTGTGTGTAAACGCCTCAGCGTGCTGCGGATGATAGTGGAACGTGTGTAGCATGCATCGCTGGACGCTCGTGGTTTAGCGTATGGTCAGCCACAACATAATGAGACTTATTGAGTGCATTTATGTTTATCTGTTTAGCAGACGCTTTTATCCTGATCTTGTTTTAAATCAGAATTGTGATGGTGTAAATAGCTGAATTATCAATCGAATAGCTGTTTTACATAGTCATCGACCGATACGGGTGTTTATTTCCAAATACAGAATATGCATCTATTATAGCAAATATATTGCTCATGTATAATACAACATGAATACAATTGAATTACATCTATTAGAATGAAAACATATACATTGAAACGTTATTTTATTTATAACCAATAAAAAGCTGATACATAGTGGCTGAGGGAAACTATATATATATGTGTATATATGTGTGTGTGTGTGTGTGTGTGTGTGTGTGTGTGTGTATGTGTGTGATTTAATTAATTAATAAAAAATGTGTATCATATTGATATGATCCTCACAATAATATAACATAAAACATATACAATTAGCAGCAAAATATAATTTAAAAGCATACATAAAAAATGTATCTATAAATATCATATTCTTTTTTTTAACTTATTTCTATCTGTCTATATAAAATGATTATATTGATATTTGTTCATATATCTATAGAATATTAAGTGGCATGATTGCAGTGAGCAGAGATGATGGAGTGATGCGCTGCGAGCAGCTGAAACAGAGATGCTGTGAGATGAAGCACGTTCAGTGTGTGACAGATCAAATACAAGCGCAGTGTACTGTACCTCTCCGGGTCTGCCTGATCTTTGGACTCAGCATGGCTGCCATCGATGGGCTGCGCTTCCTCCGTTCTGCATATTCCTCCTCCTCAGATCTTCTCTCGGTACATTCTCCCTCCTGCTCCTCTCCTCCGTGGCTCCCTCTTCTATCCTCCTCGCTCTCTCCTCTCTTCTCCGCTAGCTCGCTTACCTCATGTTGCAGGCTGGTTGGGGGCTGGGGGAGGGATTCCTCACACACACACACACACACACACACATGCTCGCTCTCCGCTTCTCACACACACACACACACACACACACACACACACACAAGCTCACTCTCCGCTTCTCACACACACACACACACACACACACACACACACACACACACACACATGCTCGCTCTCCGCTTCTCACACACACACACACACACACACCACACACACACACACACACACACACACACACACACACACATGCTCGCTCTCCGCTTCTCACACACACACACACACACACACAGGCTGGTCCACACCCACCAGGCGATGCATTATTCATCATCGCTCCTCTACAGTGACCAGTCAGTGTGCATGATTACAGCAGGCTGCCCTGAAGAGCAGAGCGTCCGCCTCTTAATTGGCCTCAGGCATGTGTACTCGCACTCCTCCGTCTCTGGGGACTTCTCATCCTGCTTGCCTCTAGTGCACACGTATCTCCATCAGAGATGTGCACTACTGGACCAAGCCACGCTGTAAAATATTACCGTGAATTTAACAGTAAAATACCGTAAAAATGCTACAGTAAAAACCTGTTAAATGATTAACGGTAAGTTCCCCTACTATATACGGTGAAAAACTGTATTGGACACTACATGCCATTTTACGGTAGAATACCGTTTTTGAAAGTGGGAAAATAATGTGTAATTTACCGCGTATAACCGTAAATTAACATCCACAGAATTCCCTACATTACATTTCAATTTTTTTTGTTGTCGTTGAAATGTTTCTTAGTTTTTTCATATCAGTTTTGTACATTACCATTTATGCATTTAGCAGACGCTTTTATCCAAAGCGACTTACAATTGCATTCAAGTTATACATTTTCATTAGTATGTGTGTTCTCTGGGAATCAAACCCCCAACCTTTTGCGCTGCTGACGCAATGCTCTACCACTGAGCCACACAGGAACAGTAAACCATTATGGTTGTACATTACATCTAATTGGATTTATTTATTGGTTTATTGGATTATTGTGTTATGGTGTTTAGTGTTTGTGTGAATGTGCACCTTCTATATATGGTAATATATAAAAGCTGCTTGTGATGGGCTTTGACTCATCATGGGACTTTCTCATCACCCCCTGCTTTGGTCTACCTGGTCCCATGGTATTTATGTACCTGGGTGCACTTTTTAGCGAGACGCGAAATTCGTATTATATTCGTATAAAAAAGCTTGACTTCAAAACAATATTAATATTCTGGGAGATTTGACAAATTATGCTTTTGAATGTTAGCATTACATATTTCCAGCTTCATATATATATATGGTTTTTCATAGACGGTAGGTTTGAGTACAGAGACGTTCACATCAGCGTATCAGGAAATTCAAAGGTCACGGTTGCATCAACAATTGTGTTTGTATATCAGATTTGCATTTGTCAACACTATCGGGTAGGTTTAGGGTTGGGTTTAGTGCAGGGCATGAAGAGCATATTTGTAGCGACGGTCCCTGGATATTTGAACTCTGAACCGCCGCAATACGTTCCTGAAACAACTTAATAAAAACACAGCAATGCGTGCCTATATTAACATAATAAAAGCGTGCCAGGGTTTACGTATTGAACCCGTGTTTTATTTTTTTTATTTTTTTTATAAAGCTCGGATGAGCTTTTTATTTGTCACATACACAATTATACAGAGTATAATGAGGAGTGAAATGTGTTCTCTGCATTTAACCCATCCAAGTGGAGCAGTGGGCAGCCGACTGTGCAGCGCCCGGGGAGCAGTTGTGGACTTCCTGTCGGAGCCGGGATTCGAACCCACAACCTTGGGTTACCTCGGGTTTCAAGTCCAACGCTCTATCCACTAGGCCAACGACTGCCCAGTTTAGCACCACTCGAAATGTGCAGTAAAGTACGTAAACCGATGTCGCACAGAAAGTGTTTACAGAGGTACGAATTTTTATGAGACCAGGTTGGCTTTGCTGGTTATCAGTGTATTACAAAGGTAATTTCAGTACTTCTATAGGTTGGTATATTAACATTATATCAGTTAATGAAATTACAGTATTTAAATGTAAATTTAAGTTAAAACCGTAAAACCTAAAATGCTGCTACCGTGTTTTTACAGTAAAACTCTGGCAACCACAACTGCGTTCTTTTTTGTTTTTGTACATAAATTAATTTGTTTACAGTGCAGTACTTAATCTGCAGGTAACTAGTCACCTGGTAAAACAGTACTCAAGCTATTCATGAATTATACCTGTATGCACTTTCTCGTTTAGGTGCTGGGTAGTGATGTTTTGGTCTAATACACCTCGTTTCATATCCTGAATATAACTTGTGTTTTTATTGTTTCACATATATTACCATTATGTTTCATTAATGTTTTTATTTGCTCTCACATAGGTGTGCGATATTGGCAATATATGTCATCTCAATATTTATTGGTATTTTTCAATAACAATATTTAACTCTTTCCCTGCTAGCGTTTTTAAAAAGTCGTTGCCAGCCACTGCCAGCATTTTTTATAATTTCACAAAATGTTTAATATTTAGTTGTATGAATATCTAAACATGCAGCATGCAAAACAAAGAACAGAGCCTCTGGTTTTAAACAAAAATAAAATAAAAACACTAATAATCACACACCCCTACTCTTACATCGTCTCAACAAATTGTACAAGATTACAGACATCTCATCTAAATGTATTTGTGTTTTTATCATTTGTATAGTTAAGTGTTGATTCATATTTATTAGGAAGATACATACATTTGAATGCGTATAACAATCAATGGGGTAATTTTATTGTACAATAGATTAAAGCATAAGGAACTTTGATTTCAAACGTTGAATTGAATTTATTTTAACAAAAAAATACAAGTAAACAGTCAGTAATAAAATAAGAACAAATTACAAGCAATAACATAAACAAGATGCAAATATAATAAACAGTGCTTTAATTTTTCAGGTAGGTCTAACAGTAATATTCAGGTTTACAACAGAAATATAATTATCAAATAACACTGTATCTAAAGACAGATAAAACCTTACCATTAAAGTCAAATAAGTGATTTAGTCAAGAGCTTTGAGCGATTTAGTTTATTTAGTGATTTGCTGAACATTAAGGACACAGAAGGAGCCGGTAGGCTGCTGTCACTTTAAGACCTCAAAATATTGTTACCAGGGGCGGCGCCAGAGGAATGACAGGGGCAGCTGGGCAACTGATAGTAAATATGACCAAAACAGGTTGTTATTTTTTTTTTTTATGAATAATAAAATTGCTATATAGGCGCATTTCAAATGTTTATGAGGAATGTTGGGACTATTATCGTGCTTAGCCTACCGTATAGGGACGTGCACGCAATCATTTTTATTTATTTTCCTGCAGAAAGAGGAAAGACTGCCGTCATTTTTGGATGTGCTTTCTGTCATCTCATGCAGTCTCCGTGAATGGAGCGCGTCACAAAAATGAACCAGCATAAGAAATAAATCTGCCGAAAGCTTGAAAACCAATAAAAAAAAAAAAAAACGACTTATACACCTAAATGCCTATATTAAAGGATGGTTTAATAGGTAGTTATACTAATCAATTTAATATAAATGTGCGAGTAGTTGACTAGAAAAATCTTTAGTCGGGGGCAGGCCTTCTTGGCACAAGAAACGATCATTTTTTTAAATAAAATGCTGACATTACATGCGACTGCAAATCATGTTGTATTGCATGCAGTATTTATGCATGTGTAACGAGTCAAATGCTTTTAATTTTATTTCATTTTTATGGGGGTGCTTTGGTTTTTCTTGGGGGTGCTGGAGCACCGGCTAGCCCCTCCCTAGCACCACCCATGATTGGTACACATGCATTTTATTCAACTGTTTACATTAAATAAAGTCATAAGTAACTATGTTCACATGAATACTCACCAAGATGTGTATTTGACTGTAAGTGTGCACTCAGCTCACCCCTGGAGATCTCATGAGAGTAGAAACAACGCCTGGTCTGTGCATTACTTGCTCTTTATAATTTATTATTGATAAAATAATTGAGGAGCCAGAATATTTAGAAGTTCTACAGAAGAAAGTCATATGATTTTTGAAAGACAAAATTTACATTTCTGCATTCATTTATTTATGTTTGAATTTATTTGAATTAATTAATTAATTTATATATTCATAACAGAGATGCTTGCCATTAAAACAGGTATGATCATCAAAATAATCTTGTTTTTCACTTTTAATTAGATAATTACTAGTGTATTCGCATCCAAAATAAAGTGTTTCTTTACATATGTGTGTGTATTGTGTATATTTAGTATGTATATATAAATACACACACATACAGCATATATTTAGAAAATATTTACATGTATTTACATATATTCATATAATTGATATCATATATATATATATTTAATAAACGTAAAATTGTTCGTATACATACATATGTGTGGTGTGTCATGTGTTTCCCTCGTGTCCTCGTTTAGTGTGATTCTCAGTTAATTATGTCCCTGCTGTGTTTGATTGTGTTTTATTAATTATCCCTTGTATTTAAGTCCCTCTGTTGAGTTAGTGTGTGTCTGGTCTACTCTTTACTCTAAGTGTTTTTGCCTTGTCTACATTAAATACTGTATATTTGAGTTTATCCGTGTTCCTCGTTCCTCTCCGCTGTGTGCACCGTGACAATGTGTGGATTTATATATACAGAATAAATATATACACTACACACAGAACAAAATATTTTATTTAGGATGCGATTAATCGTTACACAATTATATATACTAATTAAGCAATTAATATACATACATACATACAGTATACAATGACAGAATTTTCTTTTTTGGGATAAAGAGTAATGGGTATAATCTCATGTAGGTAAGTTATTTTGAAACTGTTGAGACCAGGAAATGTAGTCTGTAATGTTTTTGAATTATGCACAATATCTATTCTCATATAGCATGTGTTGTCTCTTTTTTATTTTTATATTAAATGATTTTCACGTAATCCATGACTGGTTTATACTGGATTACTGGTGTTATTTTACTGGATACTAGAGGGCTCAACTACAAAATTACTCAAATTGCCCGTCTCAAATCTCTATTTAGCGGTCTCTTCACCCTTTCTTCCCCTTGTCTTTTTCCTGAGCCACCCCCGGTTTGGCAGATCATTTGGCGATGCCCTGTAGACCACAGCTGCTCCTCAGAGAGGAGGCCTAAATGAGACGGCAATAAAAACCTGCCAACACTGACCTGCCAGCTCCCAAATACACTCTACTCTCTCAAATAAAGCACTTTGTTCTCTCCCAGCGCGTGTGTTTGTCCAGTCGTGGTCTTTGAGCATCCATTGTCATGTTGAAGATTCGATGATGTGTTGATTTGATATATTCAGAATATCTTTCTGTAATTGCAGTCGAGCTAATCTGAGGTCTGCCCGGAAAAATGCCATCTGCGTTTTCTCAAAATGATTTATTTCTCATAAACATCCTCTTTTGTAGATGCTTTAATGCATCTCTTTTGAAAATGCACACTTAGATGGGATGCATTTGACCGTCTGGTCCTTTTATCCCCACACGAGCGGTTTAGTTTGTCCATTGTGAGTGCTCATGATGTTTAGTCTCCCGGGGATGTCGGATTATCATCATTGCTGGATTCTTTGATCTTGAGATGTGTTTTTGAAGTGGACAATGTCTTTCAAAATACTGCGTTTGTTTTTATTAAAGAACCTATTCTGCTCAGACTTAAAACACACTTGGAGCTGTACTGAAACGAGTTGCTGGTTGAAGCTTTCAGATGACAGTGACTCAAACGACACGCGTCATTCTTATTTAATACAAATGTTGTCTATCACATTATTCTTCCAGTTTCAGACCCTGAGTCAGTCTATTATGACATGTGGGACCGAGTGTTCAATAGACCTTCGATCGTTCAAATGAATTCGGATTATGCTGCTGTTGCTCTGTTGACAGAGATGCAATGTCACATGACTTATTGATTTTACAAAGTATTAATAATTCAGGAGAGCACCTCCAGAGACATCACATGCGGTGATGGAGCAACAGGAGATGTTTATGGTAGATTTCCAAAATGATAATGATGCAGACCTCATATTTGTACCACCAGAGTCAGAGATCGATTGATTGATTGATTCAAATATATATATTTGTTCATATTAAAATAGTTAAATCTCATGAAATCAACCTATTTTAAAACCATTAAAGAGTGAAGTCTTGTGTTTGTGAATAATACACAACTCATTTATACTGTATTGTGCATCATACTCATAATTTTTATATTTTAACATTTTGAATTATTTTTAAGTAATCTAATAAAGTTTTTTTTTTACTGTATTATAGGTGTAATTTTACAGAACTGATACACATATCACCACACACAGAGACAGTTAGTTTGTTTATTTGAATGACATTAACTTATTTTGAAATTATTATAAAAGTGATTTAGTCTGTTTGTGAATACAACACAATATCATTTATCATGTACAATGCATTATAATCATATTTTTTTATAATTTCACATGATTTAAGTGATTTTTCAGTAATCCATTGCTGGGTATTGCTGTGTTTCTTGTTATTTTACAGCTATTTTGGCTTGACTTCGATCCACTTTAGCCTATAGTAGTGTTGAGTTTTGTTTACTTTGACTTCTGGTGGGAGTAATCTGATTACAGACCTCATTCAAATCACTCATTTCAAGATGTGGAACAGCAAATAACAATACTCCAAACCTCACATGCTCCGGTTATCAGTGTTCATCCAGATAGGAATAATCATGGGTTGGTTTAGCAGTACTTCAGTATTTTAAATTAATCAATGCATGGTGTCTAACACTTGTATACTGTACCAAAAGAAAACAAATGTCACCAATATGGACATTTCATTGATCTCATATTACTCACAGATTTTGGTGTCATTGTTATCTTCTATATTTGCCATGTTAACTAAATAAACAGAAATATGTCACTTGTCATGTCATGAGCAGATCGTCAAAACAGTGCCAATGTGAGAGAATCAATAGAATTGAGCCGAGTGTTAATTAGGGAACTGTTCCTCAAGAGAAATGAGAAAAAAAAATCAATATAGGCAATAGCCAAAAATACATTGTATGGGTCAAAATAATCGATTTTTCTTTTATGCCAAAAATCATTAGAATAATAAGTAAATATCATGTTCCATGAAGATATTTTGCTAATTTCTTACCGTAAATATATTAAAACTTCATTTTTGATTTGTAAAATACATTGCTAAGAACTATATTTGGACAGCTTTAAAGACAATTTTCTCAGTATTTTGATTTTTTTGCATCCTCAGATTCCAGATTTTCAAATAGTTGTATCTCAGTCAAATATTGTCCTATCATAACAAACCATACATCAATGGAAATATTATTTATTCTCCTTCCAGGTGATGTATAAATCTCTATTTAGAAAAATTGACCCTTATGACTGGTTTTGTGCTCCAGGTTCACACATTAACATTTCCCTTCAAAGTGATTTCCTGAATGAATATTAGATTTGAGCTTTACATAATTTGCATCTATATTTATTCACGTAGCCTAAAACTTCAGGAAATGCACATAGCAACATCATGACCCCTTAAGATGACCCCTTAAGTGTTCCTGTGGCTCAGTGTAAGCAGCGCAAAAGGTCGTGGGTTCAATTCCCAGGGAATACATGTACTGAGAAAAAAAAATCATTATATACTGAATTGTATATACGTCGCTTTGGATAAAAGCGTCTGCTAAATGCATAAATAAATGACAGGTGTGGTGCTCACACTGTCCAGATGTGATTGTAATGTCACTGTAGCTCCTGTAGGGGGCAGCAGTGAGAACTGAGGCTGTTTGGAGCTTTGCTGTCCTCTAGTGGTGCATGGAATATATTACATGGCTTTCATCTGATTGATAGTTTAGACATGTTTAGTTTAATTTACAAGATCCGAATGCGTCATCTCATGTGGACTTTAAATGATTCATATACACAAACACATTGTTCTTGTAGCTCAGTGTTAGAGCATGTTTAGCATCCAAAGGTTGTAGCTGTTGTTCCAGGAACACAAATACTGCAATAATGTGATAGCATGAATTGAGCTCGTTGTATAAAAGCATGTTGCTAAATGATAAACATAAACATAATTAGCACCAAATTTAATTGTATGTAATATAATATATATGCCTTCTTGTAAATCGGCTAAAGTTTCAATAATGCTAATTATGATGTTAGAAGCATAAGTTTGCATTTCTACCATTAATTTAACTATATATTTAAATCGTTGTATGACCTTACTAGTCTAATGTTAAAATATTAAAGTAACATTTTCACAGATGGATATGTTTTTTAGAAACATGCAATCACAAAAAAATGATTTAGCAGTGTTTTCAAGAGAGATTAGCATATCATTATATATCTGTTTGACCTCTGAATAAACTGACATGTTGTGAGGCAGATGAGCTTATATTCTCACTAGACATACGAGCTAGATGTGTATCACATATTATGTAATCAACATGGATTAGACTGTTGCACAAGGCATTAAACGTGTGTCCTAGAAAAGCCAGTGAGATGTAATGTATTGTTTGCTTAGATAATTCCACCAACCTATGTGTTCGTCAGCATATGTTATTTAGTCATGTTAATTATTGAATCGCCATGATGTAACATTTGTAATTAATGATGTGAAAGTTAATGATATACCAAACAAAAGTCTTGTCTATTCACCATTGTTGTACATGTACTAAAGATTATTAGATTTATGAACAATGCTATTAAATGTCTGCTTATTATGTGTTAGTGAAATTAAACATTAATGCATAGTGTTTAATATTAGCATCTTGGACATGACAATTGACTGGGTTTAGCATGAATTCATAAGAACATGATTAAAATAGCATGGTAACATGTTTTAGCAGTTAGTTAAATGTGACTAAAGCTTGAAGCGGTTATATTTAGTGTAGAAAGTTTATACAAGATTATACAATGTACATGTTAACATGATTTAATCACCTTGTTTGATTTAGCATGTTTAGCATAATATTTTGTAGCATGTTGTTAGTTTTAACACATTGGTAGTATGATTATTGTGTTGTTAGCATGATTAGCTTGTTGTTAGCATGTTGCTAACATGTTTCTAACATAATTAACATGTTGATATGTTGTTAACTATGAATATCATGTTGCTAGTATATGGCTAGACTTATTTATCACCATGCAATTATGATTTAGCATGTTTAGCATTACATATTGTAGCTTATTTAAGACATGTTGTATGATTAATATGTATGTTAATAATTAATAGTGTGAACATTTACAATGTTGTTATCTTTAACACTTATTACATTTTTAATATTACATGATTTATTGTTTTACATGAGAGCATGTTTTAATATATTAGCTGTGTTGCTCATGTTGCTGTGTAGTTATATGCATGTATGATCTAACATGATTAACAACTGTTTTGCATTTTCTAAGAGTGTAATTCGGTCACTTTGCATGATTACATGTGGTAAATTACCATGTGTTAGTATGTCGCTATCAGTTCTAGCATGATCCCAGCAGTGACATGACTTTTGTAGTTGAGTATTAGCATGTTTTAGCATGATTAGCATGTTGGTAGTATGACTATATTGTTGTTAGCATGTTCGCTAGCATGTTACTAGCATTATTAGCATGTTGTTAACATGATTAACATGTTTGCTAGTATGTTTATAGCATTATTAGCATGTTTAGCATAATTAGCATGTTGGTAACATGACTATATTGTTGTTAGCATGTTCGCTAGCATGTTATTAGCATTGTTAGCATGTTTTAGCATTATTATCATGTTGGTAGCATGACTATATTGTAGTTAGCATGTTACTAGCATTATTAACATGTTGTTAACATGATTAACATGTTTTGCTAGCATGTTTCTAACATTATTAGCATGTTTTAGCATGATTCATTCCCATGCTATATGTATTAGCATGTTACTAGCATATATTTCATGTTGTACTATTTAACATGTTGCTAGCATGGTTGTTAGCACAGGTTGAGCATGTTGTGAACATTATGAACATGATTAACATTATTCGTATTAATTACGAACTAGTATATGGTAGTTCTTAATAAGGGAGGTATGAAAATAGTAGTTAATAATTAGCTAGTAGTGAACTACCACATTCGACTAAGCACTATTACTTACTAAATCATTAATCAGAGTTTATTGTTAGTTACTAGAGTGTTAATATTATTGCGTTTCTCATTTGTTCCTGTGTAGTTATTCACTAATGCACTTGTAAATGTTAGCGATCGCCATGTTGCTAGAGTGTAGATTGGTCACGTTTACATGTTCATCGTCACATTCAAGCACTCTCTGTGCACAGTTCCTCATGAGTCTAGCAAACATGGACTTCTTTAGTGTACGAAGTTCGGCATGTTCGATTTAACTTCTTGTCTGCTCCTTACATCTTGTCAGACAAGTCGGTACACAGTAAGTTTCTTCCACTGATACAGACATCGCATCTCTGTGTGCTGGTCCACTAGACTCATTCATAGGGATGGGTTGGATACATGACTTCAGTTCTGCAGTATGGTTATGCTTGATAGGTACTTGGGCAAATGAGTGAAGGAGGTATGTTGAGAGCAGCTCGCATCTTTGAGAGCGTGCAAACAGATGGAGCAGACTTCGATAGCAGTACTTATTAGTTGAGGATCTAGAGTTTCAGAGCAGTTCAATGCCATCCATAGTAGATGTTGTTGCATAGTTTGATGCTGTAGAGAGATTTCAGCGCGATATCTTCATGGAACCTGATCTAATGTTGCTTGCAGGTTCCAGCAAACGATTGGTTTGATGAACTTATCGATGTCTGATCTTCATTGATGAAGTTGCACGAGTCACTCTGATGTCTATGAGCTTCAGGATATGGAAATCGATCGCCATTTGCTAGAGGTCGACACGCTGCACCACATTCAGAGCACTCTTGGCTACATCTTGAGTGTATTGTTTCTACGACGGTTCATTGATTTCTTCTTTCCATTCATCCATTGTAGTCTACGACAATGCAACATTGGGTAAGTTTGTTTATGAACACTATGATTTTACCCTACCATAAACCATTGGTTAACTTCTACTTTCCATGTGTCAGGTTGCTTTGATGGTATTTGGCCAATATACAGACTATTTCATCTAGAATCTGAGTCTAAACAACACACAACTTCATGTGTCTAATCTTAACGTCTAATCCCATGAAAATTTTCTGGTATTTATGATAGCCGCATTTACGTAAGTATCTTCTGGAATGATCTCTTACTGTAATGCCCTATGGATTTGTTGCAGCATAGAGACATACGTATAGGATTACTTGACCCATATAATGAATTTGTACCACGAATGCTGGTCTATTGAACATGCCGTTACTCACCATAGAGGTCACTCGTCACCACATGGATCTCATGTCTCATACAGCTACTGTTGAGTCACCTGACTACAATTCATAATCCATTGCACTGACTGATACACAGCTGATTGCGCTGAACACAACCGCACATAACCATGGACTTCCATGGCTTCGCACTCAGTCAGCGAGTATTGTATAGCATATGTAGACGTCTACGGCCCACTCAGTTGAAAGTTTGCCTTGCCGTTTTCTGTGTTTTGATACCTGCTCGTGTACCTGGTGATCTTCTGTACTTGACTGTTGGATATTGTTGCTGAGATCGAGACCTATGCATGCACCTAGAGATACTTGCCCATGGGTATCTGTTTGACCTGCTTGTTTTCGCCATTCACATAATAAAGCAATTGCAACATGGATTTATGTCTCATATAATTATTGTGGAAAATAACAATATTATAGCTATTGCTTTATATGTTTTTGTGTTGCCCTTTATGGCTATTTGGCAGCATTTTGAATCATTTAGACTGGTCCCAACAATCCGAAAATGCACTGACAAGTGCTTTGACAAATCCATGCCAAAAATTTGTTGTATTTAGGTGATTAATATATTAGATATTATATGCTGAATAATAAATCATTTAATAAAACATCCCAATTGAAATTGACTTTTTGACCCAATACATAAAAAACAATATTGAACACTGATGAAGCCAATAATTTTGTGGGAATATAAAATATTATACGTATTTTTAATTTTTTTGTTTTGTTTTTATTCTATTTGTTTTGTTTTACTTAAAATGTTTGATTTACTTAATTGTATTTTAATATATTGTAATATATTTTTTATTTAGTTTGGTTTTTCTAATTTAATTTAATTTAATTAACTTAACTTAACTTAACTTAACTATTTTATTTTATTTTATTTTATTTTATTTTATTTTATTTTATTTTATTTTATTTTATTTTATATTTATTTATTTTATTTTATTTTATTTTATTTTATTTTATTTTATTTTATTTTATTTTATTTTATTTTATTTTATTTTATTTTATTTTGTATTTTTATTTTTATTTTTTTGTTAGTTTGAAAGCGTAACCATTTCCACACTAATAATCGGTGTCCTGAAACTGTCTGGTTTCATGTCAGTTGCTTCTTATGAAGAGTTAAGATCCCTTAGAAGGCAGCAAGGCACACAGTCTTTATACAGTGCTGAAGGTTTCTTTATGTAAATGGACAAGCTGTCGTTTCTCCTCGTGATGATCAGTAGTCCAGTCCCTGGAGACACATTACAGACGTGTTTGATAGAGGTGACTGTCACGCTCCAGCGCTGCTGCTGAAGGACACAGAGACCAGCGCTTTGTCTAATGAAATGAAACGCTGCCCAAACTGCTGTTTTTACATTACATGAACGTATCACTGCGCCAACCTAAACCGGCCTTACAGGACAGAAAACATGCCAATACTTTACTGTACGGCTCAGTTCATTTACATCAGTTCATGCATTCGAGATCTTAAACTGAAACCTATCAATGTTTACAGTTTGCTTTTAAAAATAATGTTTTTCATTGATAATCCATGTTTATTCATGATACAGTAACTGATATAAATCTAATTTATACAACTTAAAAATATATTATTTTACATAACTTAATGCATTCCATATCTTGAACTAAAATCAACTATTTTTAAAGCATTTATTAATCTAAGTAAATGTTCAGATTAAAAAATACTATTTTCTGTGTTCATGTTTATTCAAGATACATTAACTAATCAACGTTATTTAATTTAAACAACTTGAAATGTTACAAATGTGTTAGTACATGTAGAAACTATTATTACTCAACATTCATAAATTGTATTTATTAATAAATTATATTTTACAGAACAATCTATCTGTTATTTGAAACCAAATTCAGGCAATATAGGTAACACTTTAAACAATAAGTAATCTTTAGTTAACATAGTTAAAGCCCTAACTAACTTTAACTAACAATGAGCGATACACTTGTTACAGTATTTATTCTTTGATCAGATTTTATTTTTCTTTGGAATATGTTGAAAGTGACATTAATAATACAGGTTTTATAAATGATTAATAACTGTTAGTTCATGTAATATATTATGTGTTGTAGTTAATTATAGTGATTGTAAAATTGCCATATGTATAAAGCAATCTGTAGGTTAACATTGTGCAAAAAAATAAAACAAGCACTTCAGATATGCACTGCAGACTTGTACAGCGTTTACATAATCAACCGTTTCCAGAACAGTGCAATGTTTAATGCAGTTTTCCTCAGTTCTTGAACAGCAAACATACACATATCTCTGAAATGCATTGGACATGGCATGCAGCATTATAACAGAAATGTTTGTTCTCACCTGCTGTGATTGGATCTGTGTCTCTCAGAGCTGAACTAGTACTGTGTTCAGTCTTTGTCAAGGATCCGTCCGTGTGAATAATGCACAAGCTTCTCTTGGAAACCCTGTAAGTAAAAACCAGCGGGGTGCTGCGTGTTGTGTGGCTCTGAGGGTTTGCTGGGAAAGCGTGGTCTTTGTGAGGATGGTTTGTTTGGCTGGATCTCCAGGCAACAGAGAGCTGCTGCTGCTGCTGCTTTTATTACTCGCTTGCTGGTTTACAGTGGCTTGTTTTTAGTAGATGTGTTCAATATACACAGTATGCATGTGAATGTGATTTTTTCAGCATGGTTGTGGTTAGTTGTTTAGTTGTTGTGGTTAACCTTTACCCTTTGAGATCAGTACCGGGAAGAGAACTAGTTAGAAATGGACATACAGTAGTTTGGCTGAATGTTAACTATTCCTGAAAGCAAGCCGGACTCAACTTTTTACTGTATATGTTATTTAAGTTACTCCGCACTTTTTAAAATAATTAGTAATATTAAAATGCAATTCATACTTATTAAGTTTAAATTTAAATACTCAAGAATATTTTAATTTTTTTACGTATATTTATTATAATTTAACTGAATACATAGACAAGTATATGGATATTTTCATTGTTGTGTTTGTTATTTAGATTTTGTCTTATCTTTTTTTGTCGACCGACTTCTAATGTTTATCAGAGTTTGGTTATTGTTATTCATAGTTGTGTTATGTATTGTTTTGGTCATACTTAAAAAAATTTATTTTATTTTATATATATTTTAACTGTCAGTTATTTTATATTTTTTCTATTTTTAATATTTTTTACTTTATATTTTTGTTTATTTTACTTTGTTTATTTTTGTATTTGTTTATTTTTTTAATTTAGGTTTTATTTTTTTTACTATTTATTTTATTTTTATTTTATATGTACTATATATATTTTTTTTTTATTTGTATTAATTATTTTTTTTATATTTGAGTTAAATATATTTGTCTTTTTAGTAGAAGTAGTCAGGTATTGCCTTTGGTTATCATCATAATTTTTCAAGAAATAATATACTGATCTGTCTTAGTAAAGTAGCGTACTGTCATACTATGTAGTATTAGATCTTTGACCTGTTAAGTATAACACTTCACTTACAGTCACGCAAAATATAACTACGTGTCCTATTGCGTTTAAAGACCAAGAGAGGGCATCACACTGCTGTGATGTTT
>CM049833.1:29795413-29797913 GCA_027422435.1 Schizopygopsis pylzovi | reverse complement strand
TCACAGATGGTTCTTGTTAGTGGTGAACAGGACCCTCTACATTTCACAGTTAAATAGCTTTTCTTAAACATCGAAAATCTGTGATAGTGTCAAAAACCCTTGGAGAGAGAGATTGTGTCTTATTTATTCCTAAAGAGTCAGACCAGTGGAGCCTGCATGTCTGTTCCAGATACATACACACCCTGATATTTCATTAGCTTTCCATTATTAAACCAAAAACCTTCTTCCACTAAAAGAAGAAAAACAAACAGGCTTCAGCAATTCGACAGATTTAAAGGAATTGTCTGGGTTCAACACAAGTTGAGCTTCTGTGGCCTGCTTTCCTTGACCACAGAAATAATTCAGGCTTGTGAGAACAAACAAACACAAATCACATTAACAGTACTGTGTTTGCACTGCATCAATCCAGGACAAAGATCTGAGCATGCGTCAATGAAGATGCATTTACTTGAGAAGCAACATGACTGACAAATGCATGCCAACGAAGTGAGTTTGAGCCTAAAACAAGAACAAAATAATATATTGTCTTTTTCTTTGACTAGTTTTCCATTTGAATAAAGTTTTTTTCTGACCTTGCAGAATGCTGCATATTTTTATTTTAAAGCTTAAATCTAATTAATTTTAATACATTTATTTTATTTTTTTTTTACGTAATATCTAATGTTATTTGAACTTTTTAAGTTAAGAATGTTTAAATATTTATAGTGGAAAACAAGAAAAAATACTGATTAAGAAAATAATTGAATCAGTCTATAATGAAATATAAAATAAATAATGTTAAAATACTGTTTTAAAAGCCACAACATGTACATTATATATCACATTTTTACATGTTAACTGGAGTCTGGTGTGATAAAGTCATTTATTAGCTTGTCTGCTTAAAGTTATATGGACTATTTCTTTACAATAATGTATAAAGCATATAAACTCAATCATTTGAGCAGAAAACCACCACTTAAAGGTATGAGAGAAAAAACTTGGCGTTGGCGATTCAAAATTCAAGTTGATCTGCCTAGAAAAGTATTCCCACCACTAAACGAACGCTTTCACATCTTTACAGCTCGAATAACGCATCTATTTACAGAATAATTCATATAAGCTGAAATACATCGAGCGCAGGCCACAGAAGCTGCTCAGAGAGATGGATTTACATTGAACCCAGAACAATCCTGAGAAGATTTACATGTTTTTCTGTTCTCGAAATATCAAATATATTTGTGCAAAATATCCTCATATAAATTATTAGTTTATTAATAGCTTGTGGCAATTTTAATGGAACATATTAAGTTGTTTCTGAGACAGGTTGGCTACTGTATTTAAGTGTCTTTTAGTTAAAGATTGCCGTTTTCGGATGACAATAACGTGGTTTGGCTAAATATTAAACTTTTTTTTTTGTCACATATAGAACAACTTACAAAGTAAAGAACATACATATACAATATGTACAATTCACTTAAGGTTGCATGTATAAAACATCAGAAACATAGTGATGAATCAAATCAATGTTGTGTTATTATAAATACATTTTTCTTTGAGAAATCGTAATGCTACACAGACTTGTCCTCAAAGAGTATCTGAGCGTACACCGTTCCTGTCGTTGTGGTTTTGGCTTCAGGCAGCGGCTTCATCAGTTCGAGCTCAGCGTACATCAGACTCTCTTCTGCGATTTTGGGCTGTTGGTTCAGGACAACAGCAGAGTTACAGCTCACAATATTAAATACAACAACTGGAAGTTCAACTAATGCATAAACTACGACGTACAAATTATACATTTCTGTGTATTTCATTTATGGAGCTTACCAAAACCACTTTTCTGGGTTGAGGTTTTAAAAGCTTCGGCTTTCGCATTTAATATTTACTTTGTTTTTTATTATTTTTTTATTTTTTTACTTTATATTTTTGTTTATTTTACTTTGTTTATTTATTTGTTTATTTAATTTGGTTTTACTATTTATTTTTTTATTTTATATGTATATATATATATATATTTGTATAATTATTTTTTTTTTTTGTTAAATAATTAGTCTTTTAGAGAAGTAGCAGGTATGCCTTGGTATCATCACACAAGAAATAATATACATCTGTCAGTAAATCCCAACTAGATTTATCTTTGACCTGTTAAGTATAACACTTCACTTACAGTCACGCAAAATATAACGACGTTTCTATTGCGTTTAAAGACCAAGAGAGGGCATCACACTGCTGTGATGATTAGTTACCTGATACATGATGCAAAAGTATGTTAAAAGCATGCAACATGCATACCACTACCGCAAAAAATAATGCATGTTCTTGTAATCACTTGAAAGAGAATATATTTTGATCTGAACTGCATTTGTGTCTTTCTGCAGCTCAGTCTCAGACGAGTCATGAGTTAAACGAGTAGGTGACTCACTCCATTCAGTCAGAACCAGTGTATGTTGATCAGGAGATGTTATCTAGGTCATTTAGGTAAGGTGACGGCTGGTCTGAGTAGAGCGTGTGTTATTCTGCTGAGTAG
>CM049833.1:29777913-29785413 GCA_027422435.1 Schizopygopsis pylzovi | reverse complement strand
CACTTACTGGAAATACAATCATTGTTTCATTCATGTCATTTCATCATTATTATACTATATGACTGTTCATCCGCCTTTTCAAGCAATCCTCATTTTAAACTTAATGTCATCTAAATGTACTTTATTGATGCAAGTCTTGGTATTTATCATATGCTGAAAAAATATTTCAAATAAATCAATAAGGTTTGTAATATTGGTAACACTTTATTGTGATGATCCCTTTTGAGCATTCTGTTGATAATAAGTAACTTTGCACCCACATGTCAACAAACTCTCATTAGAGTATCAGTAGACCGTCTGATTCATATCTGATAACTCTTTTTGTGTGATGGTAACCCAACAGACACTCTACTGACTGGAAGTAACTTTGCAAGTACATGTCAACTTATTCTAACCCTTACAGTCTACTAATACTCTACTAACACTCTACTGACACTCTACTAATACTCTACTAATACTCTACTAATACTCTACTAACACTCTACTAACACTCTACTAACACTCTACTAATACTCTACTAATACTCTACTAATACTCTACTGACACTCTACTGACACTCTACTAATACTCTACTAATACTCTACTAACACTCTACTAATACTCTACTAATACTCTACTAACACTCTACTAATACTCTACTAACACTCTACTAATACTCTACTAATACTCTACTAATACTCTACTAACACTCTACTAATACTCTACTAATACTCTACTAACACTCTACTAATACTCTACTAACACTCTACTAATACTCTACTAATACTCTACTGACACGCTACTAATACTCTACTAATACTCTACTAACACTCTACTAACACTCTACTAATACTCTACTAATACTCTACTAACACTCTACTAATACTCTACTAATACTCTACTAATACTCTACTAACACTCTACTAACACTCTACTAATACTCTACTAACACTCTACTAATACTCTACTAATACTCTACTAACACTCTACTAACACTCTACTAATACTCTACTAACACTCTACTAATACTCTACTAATACTCTACTAACACTCTACTGAGAGCTTGTAGATATGTAGCTGCAACGTTACTTATAGTCAACAGAATGTGTTAAATGTGTTAAAATAGCTGCAAAAAGCAGAGAAGCTTGTATCCCAAGTTAAAAAGCAAGCACACTAGAATTATTTTTAATGGTTTAAAAACATGTCATCTAAATTCAGCGGATGATTAGGATTACTGCTCTAACACTTATCATTTCAGTTTCAACTAACTACAATATATACTTTTCCTGCTTAGTGACTGTGTCTTTCTGTTCCACTTGATTTGTGTGTATATATATTTCATATTTAACAATGCGATACATAATATCATATTATTGATATTAATAATATGACAATGTCTGTAGTCAATAGTGATTAAATGGAAGTGGTATTCTGGAATAAAATAAAATAAAACAATAACATCTTCATCAAACAAAAAAAGAGATTACCTTAGAAGTTTGATTAATATGTAAATACAGTACAAGTCAAACGTTTGGACGCATTACTATTTCTAATGTTTTTGAAATTAATTTCGTATGCTCATCAAGCCTGCATTTATTTGATTAGAAAAAAGGATGTGTTAAAAAGATAAATAGAGATGGTAACGACTTATATTGTTCTTAAATATTTTTAACATATTTTTAATAATCAAAAAAGTATCACAGGTTATAAAATAAACATTAAGCACTGTTTCTAACATTGATATTAAATCAGCATATTATAATGATCTTTGTCGGATCATGTGACACTGAAGACTGGAGTAATCATCACAGAAATAGTCCTTTATCTTAAAGTATAGTAAACTAGAAAACCAGTATGTTGTAATAATATTTCACATTTCAATATAATCGTTTTTTTTATCAAATATGCTAAAGCCACGCTTGATGAGCATAAGAGACTTCTTTCAAAAACACAATGTTTCCTAGTTTGTGTACTGTATAAGTACAAATATACAAAATTGAATGTTAAATGTTGTATAAAAAGGTTAGGAATCAGTGCTTTTTATTGGGGTGTGTGGGGGGGGGGGGTCTCCGACATGAATTGTGCCTAGGGCCTCCTAATGTCTAGAAGCGGCCCCGCAGAGAGCCTCTCCGTCCTCTGTCTGTCTGTACAGTAAGTTAGTAAAGGAAAGCTGCACACTGCAGTCAGTGTCAATAGTGTTTGGCTGTCTCTACACCAGTGTTCACTTTGACTGCCAAAAGACAGATATATAACGCATTTCCACATGCTTTTAATGGAAAATCTAGCACAAGACCGAAGGACTTTCACCACATCTGTTGCTGATGCACCGAGTGTTTTTCAGATGTTTCCAACCTTGAGACAATTTAAGAGTCTAGAAGAGAGAAACTCTCAACAAGAGTCACTCACAAGCTTTTCCATATTCCATTATTGCCTTTTTATGCATTATAAAATCACGATTTGACATTGGCTATGTTAACAGCACGAAAAACAAAGCGTTTTTTGAAATTGGCATAACATTATGTACAGAACGTGAGAAAAGACTGTCCGCTGTTACTGAAATGTTCAATAACATTGGTAATCTGTACCAATAACATTGGTTATAATGCTCAATAGTGCATACAAATACATCTTTGCAGCATGAGCAGATCTAAATGTTATGCCTCAACATATATTCATGTTACTTTAACACTGGCACTAGTAATTGATTAGGTTAATTTGATTATGCAGGGTTATTACTTTTGGCCCAATTCCCCATTAATTTCCGACCCTGTTCACAACAACATATAGACAAACCTCAGAGCTGCTTGGAGGTTATTTAAATACCTTTTTAAAAATATATACATTTAGAGCGCTTTCTACTCCCATGAAATGGCTTGACAAGCACCATGGTCTTACATATGTTAGTGTATTATTGAAATAGGACGTTTGAGTGGCACATATGAAGGAATCAACCCTTACCCCTTGCTTTTACTTCACAGCCATGAGCTATATTTCCCTCATCACAGGCTCATTGGACAAACGTGTCTGTGCAAATGAACATGGATTTGGCAACTTCACGATAAAACAATACAAAACCCAACCCTAAACCTAACCAATAGTGTTAGCTAAATTAACCGTGAGGTACAAATGAAGCAATCGTGTTATTTAATCTTGCTTCTACAAGTCTTTGAGTTCTTATAGTGTAACTTGTGTTTGACGGGACTCATCCCGAGTGCTTCATATCACAAGTGCAATGATGTGACCGGGTGCGCTACGGAGCAAGTTTACTAAAGTCAAACATATGGAGCCGATTGTGATGCAAACATCAAAATGTATTCGTTTACAAATCATGCACTATGGTGAAAGCATTGTGAGGACAAGACAGTGTTGTGGAGGGAACCACACAAATCTAAGCTCTTATTTATAATCAAAGTGAATACGAATAAAAGTTGGTGTTTTACTGCTCATTTCAGCTATTTTTCCAATGAGCCCATTTTGAGTTTGAGTGGTATTTGAGTTTATTTTGGTAGCGTTTTTGCCCCATTAATTTCCCACCCTGCTCACAACAGCATATGAACAAACCTCGGAGCTGCGTGGAGGCCGAGCTGTTGGTGGACGCTTTCCATCGTTCCTGATGCTTCTTGAACTCTTGGACCCTGCAGCTGTAAAGACCCCTGTCCCGTTCGCTGATGTTCATGATGAGGAGGTTGTATATCTTGCCCTGTTTCACCACTGTCAGTTTCATTTTGGGCTTGCTGAAGCTCTTGGTGTAGTTTCCGTAGAACTTGGCTCTCCGCATGTTCACCCGCACCACCAGCAGCTCCTCTCCTCCCGAATCGGGCTGAAACATCCAGCGCACCACAGGCAGACTCCCTGAGCGCCGCCGCTGGGTCACCTGACAGGACAAGGTGATGTTTTCCCCCTCAGCCACCACAGTGAACGGAGATGGAGTGACGGTGACGTTGATAGCTGAGCACACATCTGGAATCAGACAATACAAAGCAAATAAATACCTTACCCAGTGAATGGGTGCCGTCAGAATGAGAGACTGATAAAAACATCACAATAATCCACATCACTCCAGTCCATCTGATAACTGTTTGAGAAGACAAAAGATGCGTGTTTATAAGAAACAATTAATACATCAAGACGTTTGTAACTTTTAAACAAATATATTTTGATGTAAAAGACAACAGGAGATGGACTTCTTCACTGAAGGAAGCTTTATGGACTCATATTTTGGCCAGTTTAAACGTCTTAATGATGGATTTATTTAATCTTTTGTCTTCTCCAGATGTTAACTGATGGACTGGAGATTATTGTGATGTTTTTTATCAGACTGTCATTCTGACGGCACCCATTCACTGCAGAGCATCCATTGCTGAGCAAGTGCTGCATTTCTACAAACCTGAGGAAGAAACAAACTCATCTACTTGGATGACATGAGTACATGTTCAACAAATGTTCATTTTTGGGTGAACTATTGCTTTAATAGAGTCACAATATTTAAGAAAAACGAATTCTAACTGGATACAAATTATTAAACACAAGTCATTTCTAATTCAGTGTCCCACTTGTGTAAGCCAGCAATTTGTCTGCAGACTTTAAAGAGAATAAAGCAATAAACGATAGGAAATTAAAAGTAAGAGTCTTTCCAGACCCTCTTTCTGCTGTTTTTGACAGGCCATCTGGAGAACATTATATGGGTGGATCTCAAACAGATGTCCGGCTCTGTATTACATTAAGATGGTATAGACATGAAGATATCGTGAGCAGCATATCAGCATATTAGAATGATTTCTGAAGGATCACGTGACACTTAGGACTTGGGCAATGATGCTGAAAATTCATAATTTTACTATATATTCAAAAGCAAAATTTTTATTTTTAACTGTAATACTATTTCGCAATATTCATGTTTGTACTGTATATATTTTTGATCAAATAAAAGCAGCCTTGGTGAGCAAAACTACGGTGACGTAATACTGCCACCCAGATAATATTTTTCCACTCAATTATGTCGTAATAACGAGATCTTTTCTCGTAATAACGAGATCTTTTCTCGTTATAACGAGATCTTTTCTCGTAATAACGAGATCTTTTCTCGTTAAAACGACATATTTTTCTCGTTAAAACGAGATCTTTTCTCGTTAAAACGACATATTTTCTCGTAATAACATCTTTTGTCATAAAAACGACATAATTATCTCGTTAAAACGACATATTTTTCTTGTTAAAACGGCTATTTTGTACGTTTCGTGAGTCATGTGACACCATAACGTTAAGCCTAATTCAGCCATTTAGAACTGCTGCTTGGTGTTGCCACAAGGTAGCCTACTACGAAGGCAGCCCATTAAAGTCAACAGTTATCAGTCAAGTCAACTGAAATAACGTCAACATGGAATTTTGGAGTTTTCTTCGAAATCGTGGGGTTGCAGAGGAAGATATTCAAAAAATGCAGCTGGACAAGGTAAGTTACTGAATTCTACGGTGACGTAATACTGCCATCCATATAATATTTTTTCCACTCAATTATGTCGTTATAACGAGATCTTTTCTCGTTAAAACGACATATTTTCTCGTAATAACGAGATCTTTTCTCCTTAAAACGACATCTTTTCTCGTAATAACGAGATCTTTTCTCGTTAAAACCACATATGTTTCTCGTTAAAACGAGATCTTTTCTCGTTAAAACGACATATTTTCTCGTTATAACGAGATCTTTTCTCGTTAAAACGACATATTTTCTCGTAATAACGAGATCTTTTCTCGTTAAAACGACATCTTTTCTCGTTATAACGACATATTTTTCTCGTTATGTGTGGTTATAATAGATATATGGTAGGGCTGAGGTGAGAGTGTCTGCGCTGCTCAGTCTGACATAAACGAGGATCTGCACGCTGTTGAATTGAAATACACTGTTTTAAATGTATTTAATGTAATGGTTTTAATTATAGCAGCATGTTTATTAGGATTAATCTCCAATACAACATTATCCAATAACAGCACACAGACCCATGACTTGTTTAGGCTATATATGATCAGATCAAAACAGTTATTTTTGAATAATTGACTCTGGGCTTGGAATATTTATTTATTTGAATGACTGAAGTTTGATTGAACAACAAATCGAAATATGAACAAAGATAAATAAAGAGATTTTCTCATAGGTTAATAATAATAATAATAATAATAATTATTATTATTATTATTATTATTTCGTTCTGTTTGAAAACGGGCAAACAAATTAAGCTAGATTTTTCGTAGGCCTATTTTTGTTCGTGGGTAAACAAATGAGCTGTTTTAATATTTGTTTCACGTGTGGGCGGCCTTGATATACTTTAGTCTGATTATATATTAATTATGTATTAATGATTTAATATTATTAAATGATCTTTAGCTGAATCATCGCATCACGTTCTTCTTATGGGTTAAATTGCAGGCTTTGCTTTACTGAAGGAACAGTCTTCTGCGCTGGGTGTGAGCACTGAGCACAATATACAGATGAAAAGACATGTACAGTATCTCTTGCTGGATTTAGGCTATACGAATTAAATAAACACAAACTTGTTTTCGATTGTTTTATTTAAGTAGACCTTTAGACATAAGGCGCGCCAGAAAGCGCACGCTGTTATTTTACAAAAGCAATTCGTAACATTTTGTTCTTATTGTGGAAGTATATAAAATTGCTTTAATGAACAATAATGAACTAACTCTGCATACTCTAAAAAACACTGGGTTAAAAACAACCCAATTTGGGCTGGATAAATATAGGACAGAACACATTTGGGGTTAATTTTACCCAGTAAATCGGGTTGTTTATATAACCCATCATAAATGTTTGATTTAACCCAGCTAATGGGTTTATTCGTTTCTATTATAATATTAGCTTTTTTTTACTTTATGCATGAAATAATATTTACAGATTAATTTAAATCCTCTAAACTTTAGTAAAATACTCCAGAACCACTGGTTTACGTGATAAATTCCTTTATTTCTAATTTGCTTGCTTTTATGTAAGCTTTACACATTGCCCTATTTAATCTCGTTTAACAAACATTAGAAGTAAAGATTAAACATTAAACCGATGTAATTCGCGAGTAAATGGACCACTCTGTAACTGTGTTTCCACCGTAACGGCGCTGGATCTCACGCCGAGCTGGAGTCGTGTTCGACGGGAACTGATCACGGATCAGACCGCCGCCCTGCGCTTCACTCGTGGACGAAATGAACTGCGATTGCCTTCACAGTCTGCCCAAAAACAAACAGTCAACAGCTCTGAGGACATGTTTTAACATCCAAAGTATTTGTGTTCTGTATCTTTATAAATATAATCGTTTATTTTAAGCAAAGCATCAGATTCTTCATCAAGCAATAAAACCGACGCAACGCGAGCGACGTTTGTTTATTGATTCACACCCTGCGCCTGTATGTTGCTCTGCATACATTTGAACGATATTCTGCACAGAAACAATTTTATAAATAAAATAAAATGTACACAAACTACCCAAACACTGGAAAAATAACTCAAATAAATTACCC
>CM049833.1:29765413-29772913 GCA_027422435.1 Schizopygopsis pylzovi | reverse complement strand
ATACATTCTGAAACACATGAATAGTATTGGACTTCATTGTAAAGCATTGCTATGTTTTTGTCATGTTTTATACACATGCGTCCTCAAAACTTCACTGTCTGTTACACTTTAGTTTGTTTTTGGCTTCTTTTGTCACATAGGCCTGCTTTTAGCTTCATAACATGTGTTTATTAGACGTACAGTCGAGACCTGAGCGAGAGGAAGGGAGATTATATCTGTGATCGCTTCCTTCTGTTAACGCATTACAGCACTGACACCGGAAAACATTACAATATTACATATTTCTGCTGTTGATCAGATTTGTTTGTGCACACATTCATCTGTGACCCATTAAGCTCACACACTCGATACACGAATATGTGTTGATCAGTAAGAAGTTCATCAAAAGTTAGCAACAGCAAAAACTAATACACCCTACAGCACACTCCCACTTTACAGTATGCCATGCACTGCACTTGAACTTGAACTCTAACACAGTTCAACTGGACTACACACACACACACACAGCACTGCACTTTAACACAGTTCAACTGGACTACACACACACACACACACACACACACACACACATACACACACACCACACACACACACACACACACACACACACACACACACACACACACACACACACTCACACACACACACACACACAAACACACACACCACACACACACACACACACACACACACACTGCACTGCACTTTAACACAGTTCAACTGGACTACACACACACACACACACACACACACACACACACACACACACACACACACTGCACTGCACTGCACTTTAACACAGTTCAACTGGACTACACACACACACACACACACACACACTGCACTGCACTTTAACACAGTTCAACTGGACTACACACACACACACACACACACTGCACTGCACTGCACTGCACTTTAACACAGTTCAACTGGACTACACACACACACACACACACTCCACTGCACTGCACTGCACTGCACTTTAACACAGTTCAACTGGACTACACACACACACACACACACACACAGCACTGCACTTTAACACAGTTCAACTGGACTACACACACACACACACACACACACACACACTGCACTGCACTTTAACACAGTTCAACTGGACTACACACACACACACACACACACACACACACACACACAGCACTGCACTTTAACACAGTTCAACTGGACTACACACACACACACACACACACACACACACACACACACACACACACACACACACACACACAGCACTGCACTTTAACACAGTTCAACTGGACTACACACACACACACACACACACACACACTACACTAACACAACAACCTATCTGCTACCACTGGATACCATGCAACGCACATCCATGACATTGTGTATCCGGCCTATGTATAATCTGTTGCACGTTTTTTCGCATACTATTGTGTGTATATATGTGTACATAATGTAGATGTGTACATACGGTGTATAATGTGTATTAATAACTGTAAGTGTGTCTAATAGTACACTGTGTGTACTGAGTATATGTATGTGTATTCTGCACATTGTCTTCTGTGTAAGTCTGTAAGTATGTACTGTCTATATGTAAATTGTTTGTCTGGAGCACGCTCTCAAGAATTTCACTGTGCTGTGGTGATGTGACAATAAAAGTGATTTGATTTGATTTAAAAAGTAATCAATTCATTTCATATTCTTGGTCAAAATGTGCTTCTGTGTCTAACACACTCTTGCATTCAACACACTTAAAAAAAAAAATCATTATCATCAAGTCTTCAATTCTATTTTCTAAAGTAATAATTTTATATTTGATGATGCCACAGCTTCTAATACCGATAAAGCTATAATTTTAGCATCCATAAACAATGCAAATGACTTACCAATGGTGAAGATAAAGCAGAAGGCCGAGCAGTATCTCGCATGTTCAGACATTCTTAAGTCTTTTCATGTCTGTCTCTAACATTGGATGTTTTGTGCAAACGCGCTGATGTGCTGTTTTCGAAAATTAAACCATTTCCTGAACACTTACCAAATGATCTGAAGATAAGATGAGCTGATGATAATGTGTGCAGCCCTTCAGTGCCGTTTCCATTAAAAGAGAATTGCTGCTAAAAGGCAGCACGCCAGTGAATATTAAACCGCAATGCAAGATTTGTGCATTCTGAAGACCCATGCGGTCATTAAGCATCACTCTTGTGTTAGTTATTAGGTTCATTCGGGGTCAAACGCTCCACCAGTCAGTGTTTTGAGACTGACATGCATTGCATGCATCTGAGATCTGTTGCACCCATTTGTTTTGACACTAGAGCTCAGTAACTTGGTTATGTGATATCAGAACATTTGTGTTATTGCATGCATGACCAGATCCCTGATTCACACAGATTTGACCGGAACACACGTCTGAGGTCCGTAAGATTTAGAAATGAGTACTTTTATTCATCAAGGATGCATTAAATAGCTCAAACACGACATTTATAATAACAAAATATTTCTGTTTCAAATAAACACTGTTCTTTTGAACTTTTATTCATCAGAGAATCCTGAAAAATATGACGGTTTCCACAACAAATATTGTGCAGCACAACTGTTTCAATATTGATAATAATCAGAAATGTTTATTGGGCAGTAAATCAGCATATTACTATGATTTCTGAAGATCACGTGACACTGGAGTAATGATGCTGAGATCACAGAAATAAATGACATTTCACATAAATAAAAATTCACATACACTCTTAAAAATAAAGGTGCTTAACAGGTTCTTCACAGCGATGCCACAGAAGAACCATTCAGTCAAAGGTTCATCTCCTTAACTTTGTATAATCTGAAGAACGCCACAAAGACATTTTTGTGAAACAGAACGTCTCAGGTTACGTATGTAACCATGGTTCCCCGAGTGGGGAACGAGACACTGCGTCCCCTAGGGGCCACTATGGGGAACGCCTCCAGCGTGACTCGTGCCTGAAGAAACATATGAAAAAACACCATCCGTTGGCCGGCGACAGCCCATGACGTCACTACCGGCGCGACCACAATATAAGGACGGCCGGGTGAATACATCATCCGCTTCTTCGTCTGAAGCTTGCGTCCGAAGCATGGCCCCAAAGCCTAGGGGACGCAGTGTCTCGTTCCCCACTCGGGGAACCATGGTTACATACGTAACCTGAGACGTTCCCCTTCATGGGAACTTCGAACTGCGTCCCCTAGGGGCCACTATGGGGAACGTTATACCCACGCCGCCATGCTGAGGGGAATGCAAGCCAAACTCCCGCAGGAGGCGAGCACAAGTTAACTCTACCATTTGGCTCAGGGAGTTGCCCCTGTTTGGACGGTTGATGCTGTCAGTGACATTATCCTCCTTTGGCCAAAAAACCCGAGCTGCATACCTGAAGTACTTACCTGCTAGGTGCCGGCATTACCGGACCCAAGGTAGAGCTCACAGGTTTGGAATCATTCTTATACAGAAAGATTCCTTTAAGGGGATAGGGCCAAGTACCTAGTGGTAGCCACTAGGTCCTGGCCGGTCACTAGGGGCTACCGCTTGCTCTACATGAGCTTGCTGAGGGAGCTGTCTCAACAGACCCCTTGGTAGCATTACCCTTTTTAAACCAAAATATTTGGTTACATGGAGTGGGGCCCAAGGCACAAACCGGGGCTTGACCAACTCAAATAAGGGCACGAAGCTGCGCGCGTAACCCTACCCCTAAGGGTTTTTAGAAAGAAAGCAGAACATTCGATGTGCTAACTTACCACTGGGTGGATTTTAGAAAAATGCTCAAAGTCTAGCGTGTGCATTTACCATAGCATGGATTTTTAGAAAGAACGCAGAACATTGATGTGCGATCTTACCACTAAGTGGATTTTAGAAAGTGCCCATTGCTTTAGCGTGTGCACTTATATATATTTTTACGTTCTATGTCGGGGAACTAGATGCTCAGAAGGGAGCTGTATGCTCATAGATGACCCTCTAAGATGAGGGGAGCAATGCTAGCTCGACCCACCAGGCGAGCGATCTACCCCGAACTCTGGAAGTGGAGAAACTTCCGATTCTCAACAGGAGCGGCATGCTCATAGGTGACCCTCTAAGTGAGGGGAGCAACGCCAGCTCTACCAATAGCGAGCTCTGGAGAGCGGAGAGAACTCATTTGAGAGAGAACTCAAATGCTCAGGAGTGGTGCCCAAGGCACAAACCGGGGCTTGACCAACTCAAATAAGGGCACGAAGCTGTGCACGTAACCCTACCCTTACGGGATTTTTAGAAAGAAAGCAGAACATTCGATGTGCTAACTTACCACTGGGTGGATTTTAGAAAAGTGCCCAAAGTCTAGCGTGTGCACTTACCATAGCATGGATTTTAGAAAGAACGCAAAAACAATTGATGTGCGATCTTACCACTAAGTGGATTTTAGAAAGTGCCCAGAGTTTAACGTGTGCACTTATATAATGGTATTACGTTCCACTTGGAACGGAGAAGTACTCATCCCTTGGAGTGAGAGTCTCAGACGCTCAGAGAGGAGCCTCTACAGTGAGGGGAGCAGTGCTAGCTCTACCGATGAGGAGCTCTGGAGAGCGGAAAACTCAGTCTTCCGAGTACGGGAGCTCGGATGCCCAGAAAGGAGCGGCATGCTCATAGGTGACCCTCTATGGTGAGGGGAGCTATGCTAGCTCAACCAACCAGGAGAGCAACCTCTCACAGAGCTCTAATGGAGCGGAGAACTCATTCCTTAGAAGGGGAGGAATTTTTAGGCGCTCAGAAGGGAGCGGCATGCTCATAGGTGACCCTCTAAGTGGAGGGAGCAGTGCTAGCTCGACCAACCGGCGACCTATCACAGAGCTCTGGGAGCGGATAGCAACGCTAGCTCGACTATCAAGGCGAGCGAACTACCACAGAGCTTTGAGGAGCGGAGAACTCATTCCTCAGAATGAGAAGGCACTCCGCCGCTCAGAAAGGAGCGGCAAGCCCAACCATGAGCTCTGGAGAGCGGGGAACTCATTCCTCAGAATGAGAGGGAACTCCCCGCTCAGCAGGGAGCGGCATGCTCATAGATAACCCTCTATAGTGAGGGGAGCAATGCTAGCTCGACCAGCAGGGAGAGCAACCCATCACAGAGCTCTGGGGAGCGGAGAACTCATTCCTCAGAATGAGCTCAGATGCTCCGAAGGGAGCGGCATGCTCATAGGTGACCCTCAAAGTGAGGGGAGCAACACCAGCTCTACCAATAGCAAGCTCTGGAGAGCGGAGAACTCATTTGAGAGAGAACTCAAATGCTCAGGAGTGGTGCCCAAGGCACAAACCGGGGCTTGACCAACTCAAATAAGGGCACGAAGCTGTGCACGTAACCCTACCCTTACGGGATTTTAGAAAGAAAGCAGAACATTCGATGTGCTAACTTACCACTGGGTGGATTTTAGAAAAGTGCCCAAAGTCTAGCGTGCGCACTTACCATAGCATGGATTTTAGAAAGAACGCAAAAACAATTGATGTGCGATCTTACCACTAAGTGGATTTTAGAAAGTGCCCAGAGTTTAACGTGTGCACTTATATATTGGTATTACGTTCTACTTGAAGCGGTCACAGAGCTCTGGGGAGCGGAGAACTCATTCTACAGAATGAGACCTATAACGAGCTCTGGAGAGTGGAGAACTCATTCCTCAGAATGAGAAGGCACTCCGCCGCTCAGAAAGGAGCGGCAAGCCCAACCATGAGCTCTGGAGAGCGGGGAACTCATTCCTCAGAATGAGAGGGAACTCCCCGCTCAGCAGGGAGCGGCATGCTCATAGATAACCCTCTATAGTGAGGGGAGCAATGCTAGCTCGACCAGCAGGGAGAGCAACCTATCACAGAGCTCTAGGGAGCGGAGAAACTCAGCATCGAAACGGGTGAAGAATAGTGCCCACCTGGCTTGCCTGGGATTCAAGCGTTTTGCTGAGCGGAGATATTCAAGGTTCTTGTGATCCGTGAGAATGATAAATGGATGTGTGGTGCCCTCCAGCCAGTGCCGCCACTCCTCCAATGCTAGTTTCATGGCTAGTAGCTCGCGATTGCCCACATCGTAATTTCGTTCAGCAGCAGAGAGTTTGCGGGAGAAGAAAGCACAAGGGTATAGTTTGGCGGGCTCCCCCTGGCGTTGGGACAATACGGCTCCCACCCCTGTATTGGAGGCGTCGACCTCGACGATAAATTGACGTTCTGGGTCGGGGTGTCGGAGAATGGGGGCAGAGGTAAAGCGAGCTTTTAGTTCCTGGAACGAATGGAGCGCCTCGGGGGACCACATCAAGCGAGAAGCGGTGCGTTTAGTCATGGTGGTGAGCGGGGAGGCGACGGAGCTGAAGTTTCGGATAAAGCGGCGGTAGAAATTGGCAAATCCCAGGAAGCGCTGTAACTCCTTTACCGTCTGGGGCTGTGGCCAGTCAAGCACTGCCTGGACCTTCTTTTCATCCATGGATACCCCGTCCTGACTGATTATGTAACCGAGGAAGGAGGTGTTGGTCCGGTGGAACTCACATTTCTCGGCTTTGATGTAGAGTTGGTGTTGTAGCAGCCGCTTGAGGACTGCTCGGACATGGCGTACGTGCTCCTCGTAAGTGTCGGAGTAAATCAGGATGTCGTCAATGTACACGATCACCCATCGGTCCAGCATGTCGCGGAAGACGTCATTCATAAATGCCTGGAAGACAGAAGGACTGTTAGCTAACCCGAAGGGCATGACCAGATACTCGTAGTGACCACTAGTGGTGGAAAAGGCTGTTTTCCACTCATCCCCCTCTCGGATGCGAATCAAGTTGTAGGCGTTGCGCAGGTCGAGCTTGGTGTAGTATCTCGCCTGCCTCAGTTGTTCGAGGGCCGCGGGGACGAGTGGTAATGGGTAGCGGAACTTCACGGTATTCTCATTCAAACCTCGATAGTCAATGCATGGTCTCAGGCCTCCATCCTTCTTCTTCACGAAGAAAAACCCTGCTGACGCAGGAGAGGTGGACGGTCTGATGAACCCCTTGGCTAGTTCCTCCCTTATGTAGGTCTTCATCGACTCTGATTCTGGTTGGGACAGCGGAAAGATCCTCCCCTTTGGAGGAGTGGTGCCAGGTAGAAGATCGATTGCACAATCAACTGAGCGGTGAATTGGAAGTTGTGAAGCCCTTCCTTTGCTGAAAACCTCTATGAGGTCTGTGTACTCGGGGGGTATGCTGATAGCGTCACTGGTGGAAGTCGGGGTCGCGAGAGGGTTTCGGGTGATCTTGGACAGACAACGTTCTTGACATGTTGGTCCCCACTCAGTGATCTGCCCTTCTCTCCAGGATATGTGTGGGTCGTGAGTTCGAAGCCAGGGGAGCCCTAGAATCAGCGGATGAGTGGGTGATCGGATGACGTAAAATTGAATACTCTCAGAATGCAGGGTTCCGATGCGGAGGGTGACTGACTCGGTGAGGCGGAGAATTCTTCCCTTGCCCAGGGGACGACCGTCTAGCGCCTCCACTGCTAAAGAGGAATTACAGGGGGTTAGTGCT
>CM049833.1:29725413-29760413 GCA_027422435.1 Schizopygopsis pylzovi | reverse complement strand
TAGTTCTTTGTCTGTACTATTTATGTCTAATATATGCAGTATGAGAAAAGCTGAGAGTGTGAAATATTTTGTTTTTGTAATAATAAACAGTTTCTCTTACAGTAGGACAGACTGTCTTTATCATATATTATATGATATGTATTTTCTTAACAAAACAAATAACACCATGCAGGAGAATTGCTATATATTGTGGTAAGTGTGATAATGACTACGCTTGTGTTTGACAATGTTCCAGTGGACTAATGAGAGTATAGAGAAGTGGTTTAGTGGTGAACCTCATCGTTGAACAGATTGGGACATGATTTTACAACACACCACCATTGCTTAACTCTGACAGAATGTGTATTTGTGCATGTTTAGACATGACGTGAATCTCCTCTATCAGGAGACCTGATGTTTCATCACAGAACTGGCATACTGCAGAGTGATTTGTGACATCTTGATGTCTGCCTCCAGATATTTTTTCATGACAGCACTGGGGCTTCAAACAAGGCCGTGTCAAATGAACTGGGTCTGTTGCAATAAGTCAGTGGTGCATGTGATCTGTATGTTCTAAGAAATGTTTATATCCTCAAATATTAACATGAACCATGAACCATTCCTACTGTTTATTAATGCTATTTTTTAAACAATCTATGTGTTGTTAGCATTAATAATAATAAAAAAAAATATTCCACGATTAATGTTAATATTTAAGGCCTGCTAACATTCAAATAATATTTTGGAAGAAATTAATACTTTTAGGATAAATCTTTAAAGGATGAATTAAAATATATTTCAAATAAATACTGTCTGTTTGAAATTTCAATTCATCACAATTCATGTGTATGTGTATGAGTGTGTGTGTGTGTGTGTGTGTCTGTGTGTGTGTCTGTGTCTGTGTCTGTGTGTGTGTGTGTGTGTGTGTGTGTGTGTGTGTGTGTGTGAGAGAGAGAGTGTGTGTGTGTGTGAGAGAGAGTGTGTGTGTCTGTGTCTGTGTCTGTGTGTGATGTGTGTGTGTGTGTGTGTGTGTGTGTGTGTGTGTGTGTGTGGAGAGAGAGAGAGGTGTGTGTGTGTGTGTGAGAGAGAGAGAGTGTGTGTGTGTGATGTGTGTGTGTGTGTCTGTGTGTGTGTGTGTGTGTGTGTGTGTGTGAGAGAGTGTGTGTGTGTGTGTGTGAGAGAGAATGTGTGTGTCTGTGTCTGTGTCTGTGTGTGTGTGTGTGTGTGTGTGTGTGTGTGTGTGTGTGTGTGTGAGTGTGCTTGTGTGTGTGTGTGTACATTTTCAGATGTATCCCCCTTTGTAATCATAAACATTTTCATAATTATCTGTAATTTAACTACAAGTTTTTTTTCTTCTCAGTAACTGTAACTGATTACAGTTACATTTATTTAGTAATTAAATTGCGTAACTCCATTACATGTATCTTGTTACTCCCCAACACTGGTGGCAGATTTTTCATTTTTGAACTGTTTCTTTAAGTATTAAATAACGAGGCGAAGGTTATTGCATTGATATCCATTCTCTCGTTGAATCCAGCATGGCAGTCAATACACAACAGTAACCGGAGCGTCTGAGCGTTGTCAGCAGGGCATTCTGTGGGCCGCGGGTGCATGTCGAGGCCAGCCGATCAGACATGCTAGTATTTATTAGCAGCTGTGATGCTCAAGCCTTCTCCAGTGCAGTGAAAGATAGCCGGTCCATGTGTGGACGTCCATCAACTCAAATAGATCACGCTCCTCTCCGGACGCCCCCTGAGAGCCAAGCGGTCCAGTTGTCCTATTATAGCCTTGCCTGCTCGCTCTGGAATAAGAGTTTGAGTGGACATGAGAGCTTTTGGAAACGGTGAGGCTGGGTTGCTAAGGATAGAGACTGGTCTGCCCTCTCCTTGTGACCTTCCTCCCCTCGAGGTCCACATTAGCAGAAGCGCTCCAGTCGCATACAGCGTTCTGACTGCTGACACTGAGGCTTACAGATATTATTAGGGAGGGACTTTCCCCAACGACCCCATGAATCATGTACAGGAATAACACACAGTTTGTGGACAAAACATAGGTGACTGTATGCATGCGTCTGAGCTGACGGAGCAGCCACTCATTTTTGTCTTCTCCTAAAAAAAAAGTGTTTCTCAAATTCACTTAAAAACAATGCTTACATCTCATAGCACACATATTTCATTTTGGTTAGACATAAACAGATATAAATTAACTAATACAATCTGTAAATAAATAAATAAAAAGAAAGAAAGTAAAGTTGTGACATTTATGAAGAATGTTTTTTTTTGTTGCCAAAAATAAAACTGTTTCAAACAGTGATTCATATTATTAATCAGAGAACCAGATTAATGAATAATTCATTTAGACCTGTTGTGAACTGGATTCAGTGATTTTCTTTTAACTCAACTAATTTATGAATCAGACATCGCCACTTCAGATTTCCATAAATTAATAACATCAGGATTATTCTATATTATTCTAATATATTCTGTATATTATTCAAAATACACATTGTTTTAAAGCATTAAACAACTTTACAGAAAATGTTCATACATCATCTTACTTGCATGCCTTATAAAATTACATTTAGGCACAATATAAACAATCAATAAATTGAGATTTGCTATATAGTGTGTCTGTGAATATACATGTGCATCTCTAAAAATTTGAATATTGTGAAAAAGTTCATTTTGTTATTGTAACATTTCAAAAAGTGAAACTTTCATATATTCTAGATTCATTATGTAAAGTAAAACATTTCAAAATATTTTTTGTTTTAATTTTGATGATTAGAGCTTACAGCTCATGAAAGTCAAAATTACTTCCTATCAAGGGTGTAACCATGGTATAGATATTGGGGGGGTCCAAATGTGAGCCCTCGCCCAGATGTTTTTTTTAAGTTCAGTCGAGGATCAGATCGTAAAAACAAACAGGCCAGGCCATCAACGAATGAATAGAGGCTTATCAATGGAGTGGGAAGTGCGGGAACTCCTTGGTCTGTGACTCCAGCAGTTCATTATTCAGACTATTTTCAGGGTATCATGCTAGCTACCTAGCTATAATACTGAGCCATTTAAACGTGATATTTTTTCACATTTATTCAAAAATTGCCGCGGTATTTTTGACCACTACTACTTTTTAGGTGTCTACTTGCTTATCGTCTGACAAAAAAGGCGAATGTCCCCCTGTTCGTCCTGCTTCTTTCTTTTAGCTCCTAACATTACCTTCATTTCATTTAAGCACCAGTGACAGTCGGACTGAGCGTTTTTTCAAACAAAAAACCAAAGTATATGGTGGTTACGCCCATGCTTCCTATTGATTCCTAAAAATATTTCCTAAGATCAATCAAAAAAGGATTTTCAAACCAGAAGTTATTTAAAGTATGTTGATTTATGTACTCAATACTTGTTCGGGGCTCGTTTAGCACAAACTCCAGCATCAGTGAGGTGTGGCATGGAAGAGATCAGCCTATGGCTCTGCTGAGGCACTATTGAGTCTTCAGTTTATCAGCTTTCTCTTGAAAATATCCCATAGATTCTCTATGGACTTCAGGTCAGGCATGTTGGCAGGCCAATCAAGCACATTAACACCATGGTCATTGAACCAGCTTTTGGTACCTTTGGCAGTGTGGGCAGGTGCCAAGTCCTGCTGGAAAATAAAATAAAGCTTGTCAGCTGAAGGAAGCATGAAGTGCTCTAATATTTCCTGGTATACGGCTGCGTTGACTGTGGTCTGAAAACACAGTGGATCAACACCAGCAGATGACATGGCAGCCCAAATCATCACTGACTGTGGAAACTTCACACTAGACTTCAAGCAACATGGATTCTGTGTCTCTCCTCTCTTCCTCCAGACTCTGGGACCTTGATCTCTAAATGAAATGCAACATTTACTGTCATCTGAAAAAAGGACTTTGGACCACTGAACAACAACAATAATATTCAGAATATTTTTGGGTGAAATATTCCTTTTATATATCATTTACACTTCCATATGTTAAACACTACATGATTTGACTTTATATTTACTGATATTTGACTAAACTTGTTTTAATGTGCGTTTTTTTATGCCCGTTCACACCAAGAACTAGAACTACAAAGATAGCTATAACGATAATGTATTAGCATCCACAGCAATGCATAATGATATTCTGTTTATTATAAGCACAAGCTGTAGTTATGTCATCTGCTGCTTTAAATATTCTGTGAATTCTGATTGGCTGTCAGTATTTTTATCATTCACCATCTGGAAAGAGTCATTCTGAAAGGAGTTCCAACAATATTGTTTCTGTGTTATTAATATTATATCTGTGATGTGCACTTCCATATTCTCATATATTTAGAATGATAAAACTTTATATTTACAGTTAATGTCCTTATTCTAAATGGGCTTTTATTTTCCAAAACTTTAGAAGAAACACTATCAATATTCTTGAGCCTCTGGCCTGAAGAGTGGAGAAACAGGTGCTGCCCTGACATGTGACAGATAAGATGAGATATGAAAGGTGTGCCAGAAAGAAAGGCAGGCTAGTACTGTATGAAACACAGGCGGCTTCAAATAGAGCCACTTAAATAACTCTCTATTATGCTGTGCAGGTGTGAAGAGCATAGCCAAATAAATACAATTACACAATGAAGTGTTAAAACAAATAGGCCATGTTAGGATACAAATGCTTTTTATGGTATAAATCTGTTCGTGTTTCCATGACCACTTTCTCCAGCTTCCGGGAACTTTCTACTTTGTGAATAAAAAAGCAATTTTTTGTATATGCTTTTTTAGACAGGTCATGATGTTCTTCTTCTTCTTAAAAAACATGAATAATCAGAATATTTTGGGGTGATCTATTCTTTTTACATTTAATTTAAACTTCAGTATGTTAACCACTACATGGTTTTACTTTATATTGACTGATATTTGACTGAATTGTTATTTTTTTAATAGGATACAAATGCTTTTTATGGCCTAAATCTGTTCGTGTTTCCTTAACCACTTTCTCAACCTCTTTTTATTTCACTTTGTGAATAATTACATTTTTATAATTTTTGTCTATGCTTTTTTTAGACAGGCCATGATATCAATCAATCAATAAATAAATACATAGATACATAAATAATGTTGTTTTGGTTTTGGAACAACATGAATATTCTGAATATTTTAGGTAAACTATTCCTTTTACATATCGTTTTAAATTCAGTATGTTAACCACCACTTAATTTATATTTACTTATATTTGACAGAATTTTATTATGTGTTTTTTTATTTGTTTTTAATGCCCAAAGAATGAATCTGTTCATGTTTCCATAAACACTTTCTCCAACTTCCAGGAACTTCCAGTTTCTACTTTGTGAATAAAAAAAACAAGCCTAAGCATGAATGTTTTCCTCTTTCAGTCTGACCGGCTGGAGGCAGAAATACTAGAAAGACACGAGCAGGGTCTGCTTAACAACTGTGGGCAGTCTGTCCTGGTAATCAGACTCCATTAGCCACTCATTCTACACTTTGAGTTTGGTGACTCTGCAGTGGGGTGATGCAAGGCACTATATTTGCCTCCCCTGTTTGTGAGACAAATGACTTCTACTCACCCCAGTCACCATACAACAACGTGTCCAGCGTGGTCGTGTTAATGTGAAATAATGTAGTTTCTGTTGGATTGGAGAGGTATAGACAGCTATGGTACACAGGCTAGCAGTACCAAAATAGCAGACGACCATTTGCATTTCATCTGTCGCACACTTGACACCAAAGAGTCGCTCAGATATTTGCGCTTCCCGTGTCACAGCTCTGGCCTTGCCGGCAACTATTTCGGTGGGGTGTGTTTGGCTCCTTCTCCTTCAGTCTTTTCAAGCGCTTACTTGAACATGGATTTCTACCATGAGCTTCAGGCTGTGTTCAGCTATTTTTACATTTCTACAGTGTTCTTATATGGAGTAACAGGAAAGTCTGACTTCACTTGGTGGCTTGTGTGAAATTTATCTTTAAAGATTCGTTTGACTCTTATTTATATATTTTTTGTCGAATGGATTTATCCAAGGATGAACTACAGAACTTCAAAAAAAAGGTGAGGAATAAACTTTGACTGACTTTTAATCACTTCTTCTCAAATTATTGTGGCTCAACACATGTGCTTATACTTTCTTGACAAAAGGAAAATTTGACATTTTCTTAGTGTAAGCGATATTTACTTTTAATAATAAAAAGCTAAGATCCATTGAGAGCAGCTGTTCTTTGACGTTTTCATAATTTTATGATGAACAGCCTGTTATTTTGAAGAACTTTCCTTGAGGGCCTTATCGCTGTACTGTAGATCTTCATTTCACATAAATAAAATAACAGATGTGGGGAAATTACCCCGACTGCAAGTTGATACGGGGTTATGGTTGGTGGAAAAATGTTATACTGTCCAAATCATCTTGGCCACTTAGTGCATGGCTTTAAATGCTCACAAATATATCTCAAGATTTGTCCTGGGTCAGCATTTGAGCTCTCTGAGTTACAGAAAATATGTCTAATAATGCCATATTGTAGTACTTTTAAGGCACATTCCTATTCCATGACAGGCAGAAGCAGTGATGAGTGCCGATTAATGGATTTAGGTCAGAGGATAAATATGGGTTAATGAGTTATTCCCGGATCAACCACACAGTGCAGCAGCTGCAATGAAACAACTGAATGATGACTAATTTGTGTTCTCTGTAGTGTAAATAATGCTGGCAAAAATGTTGAATAGCTTGTTTGAGGAAGTTCAACAATGTTGACATTTTAGGCTTAGAAGTATTTAGTTTAAAAAAAACAGATCTTTTGAACAGGACACACTTAAAAGTAGTCTGCACGGTTTGAAAATCCATTTTTTTTACCAAATGGCTTCAAAGGGTTATACAGGTGGCCTGTGTATGTGAAAGGGCAGAGATACGTCTGCCTTCTTCCAAAAATAGTTGGTGTTTGGCATGGTGTATCTTTCTTTACTGTACATAGTCACGGGCAGGATTACCAACCACCTCTGAGGTCAAAACAATAAACTGTGTCATCTTAAATATAAAAGTTAGTAGTTTAAAAATATGATTTTTGACGATAAACTGATATAATTTCTGTAATTTCTGTTTTTGCAGGGAAATCACAATGTAATCTCCAATATGTGGTGTTGACAATGCAATAAGTGTCAGGCCAGGTCAATTCTGCGTCAGACTGAAGGAATTGGGAATACACATCCATCATGAGCAACCAAGAGAAGCGCCAAAGGACAATCATGCAGCACCTCCGCTTTATTGATAGCTTTATGGATGAAATAGATCGTGAGGTCATGAGCCTGACGGATCGAGCTTTCAAGAGTCTGTGCATTGGAGATGAAGCAATCTACAATGACTCAGAGTTTTCCCCATCTCTAGTCAGCTGCCACAAGCCAATAGTGGAGGACGTCTCAAAAAAGGCACAGCAGAGCACATTTTCTGCTGCCAAAAAACTTCATTCTTACCCCCTTAATGGAGCGAATGATCCATTGAGTAGATCAATTAAGTCATCCAAAGACTCATCGTTTTTTGCAGCGTTTGCAGCCAATAAGAATGGTGAGAGCAGCAAGATGACAAATGGTGATTCATGGGACAAATCTGCGCTACTCAGCATCCAAAGGGAGCTCTCCGAGTTTTCTTCAGATTATCACAGTTTAACAGCGGAACATCTTTCCCAAGCCCAAAATCATCTAAAATCAGATGAAAAAGGGCCTGCCAAGAAATCAGGCAAGGTTGCTTCGAATCCCCCGGAAAAATCTTCTAAAAGTAAACATAGCAAAAACAACAAACTGAGAAAACTGAATTGCATAAACTTTTTCCTCCACAGCGAATTCAGCCCATTTTTGTCATGGAGGGATTTTAATAAATTCTCCTTCGGGCAGGAGCACATTTCGGAGATTGTGTTGAGCAACAGGCCACCTGAATGGTATGACTCACCTCTTTACAAAGAATTAACTGCAGCACATGGATGCTATAAATTAAGCGTCCCCCCATCAGTTGAAAAAGAAGTTGAAAAGTGTCCAAAACAAAGTGAGACTCATTCACTTAAACCACAACTTGCTTCTGTACAATCGGCAGCGCCTAAGGTACCTCCAAAACCAGAGAAAGAGTCTGGGCACATCCAGCATAATATTCCTACAAAAGCTCCTCCGCTTGTTGCTGAACAGAGATGTAATTCAGAAAGAGTGGAAGCTTGCGTTCCTTGGCGAAAAAGCCAAAGTAGAGCAAAAAGTGCTGCTCCTGTGGGGCATTCCTTCATCTCACCAGCCTGCGAAAGAACAAACGCTAGAGAAGGGAGTGCACAGGCATTTAATAAAGAAGTCAAGACAATAGAGGACCAGACCTCCACTAGTTCAACTCCTTTCAGTATTTCACAGCTGTTGACACCGGTGATACCCTCCAGACATGGGACAGGAAATTCAGAGATATTGCAAACTGTGCTCTCACCCACTGCCCTGGAGATCCCAGCGCTCCTTGAGAGAGAACTGTATCCGTCGCCTGAAATTAAGAGAGAGGGGTACAAATCCATTGCATCAAGCTTGTTGTTCAATCTCAAGGACAACAGAAAACGGGTTAAGGCCATGTACAGTCCACCTAAGTTTAAAGTTTTGGATGCGACAAAACAAAGTAAAGAGTCTCCCCAGCCTGAAGTGTCAAACGATGTGCTCGAAATACCAGATAATTCAGAAGCAAAAACAATTTCACCTGCTCATCACAAAGCCATTATCTCTCCAATGAGTCCCTTGTTGGAAACTGGAGACACTCAAACTGGCTCTTCAGCGAATGGTGGAATGCTAGATGACTATTTGGCACTGAGTCTGCTTCAATCTGGAAATTTAAAATCAAACAGGAGCCCTGCAACAAACAAGGCAATATACCCATCATTACAACTTTACCGAAAAGCTAGTCCTGAGGAGATCAGAGCAAATGCTCAAGCTGTGGTTGATACCAGCGCTCAGGTTTTCCCAGAAAAAGCCAGCAACGATCATGACACAAAGCATAATTATCCAAGTAAATTGTTGAATGGTGTAGAGTTGCAAAATAAAAATGATACCTTAGAGTCAACGCTAAATGCCAAAAAGCCCAGTGAAAGTTTAAATAGTGAAAGGACTATTGAAAACAAATCTGGAAAAAGCTCAAGTATAAGTTTAACACAACTGGAAGAACAAGCCATGAGTGATGGTACAAATCATATTAAGGACAGGTTGGAAACTAGAGGAACAGTCAGTACAGAGAAAAGCCCTGTTAAAGAAAAAGAATCCAACTTAAAGGAGGCAGGAACAAAGCATGTATTTTCTGCACGACAGAACAACTACATTAAAAGTCAGAGATTTGTCAGTACAGATGATGATACAGATCATGATGATAGTTCTAATGCAGAACAACGGCTGATGGATATAAATGATGAAAATATTAATGAGGAGTGGTTTAGGCATTCCAAAAATACAAAAACGAAAAGAGATAAGACAAGAGGAGCATAATGAAGGAATACCTACGAATAAAGGACTAGTTCAAACAACAGTAGACGGACAACTATTGAAAGAAAATGTTAATGTATGTGAAGTGGCTATCACAGCTAAAGAACAGAGCAGCATTACATCAAAATATGGTTTGGAAACTCAAAGAGAGCAAAAAGTAAAAGAGGGAACTTTCTCAGTGAAAGTAAACATGTCTGAAAAGAAAGCACTGTTTGCATCAATGGAACCAGTGCCAAGTAAAACAACTGCCCCCTTAAAGAGTGGTAATGTTGTTATAGATAAGTACGACTTGGCCAAAAGGGCTTTAGAGGAAGTAATTGCTGAACGAGAGAAAAGAAAGTTGAAAAATAATGCATGTGGTTTTGAAAAACCTCAAGATGATCTTGAGTTACCCACCAGTGAAGAGGACCAACTACTTAGCATGTTTATGCCGAATGAATTGGGGGCAAGGACAAAAGATGGCAAAAATCAGAATACCGTATCTGCTTCTAAAACTAATATGCAGACTGTGCACACAAAGTCAGAAGACATGGCCAAACATGGTGAAAGTCATGTGCCTGAGGTAAAATTAGCAAGGCCATGTGAGCAGGAAGCATCTAATGGGCAGTGCCAGCATGTAGAACCTATAAAATATAATGAGAGAGACAGATTGTGCCTAGACCATCAAGAAACCAACACAAGTAATATCAGCAAGGGTGATGAAATACACCAAAAGAAAGAGTTAATGAATAAAAATAAAAGTCATGCAATGAAATGCAAAAAAATGGGAGATAATTTGGAAAGTAGAGATATTTGTAGTGTGGGACAGTACGAGGAAGAGCTGCGTGTTGACAAATGGGGTAGTTCCAATAAACCTGAGGTACCTCCAAGAAGAGGGAGAAGTCATTCTCAGAGTAATGACAGAGTAGTTGAAAAGACAGAAGGCAATTTGGACTTTAAAAGAGAAGGTGACACTACAGGCAAAACTGAGATAATGGAAAGTAGGGAGATAAGCAAAGTTCAGTCAAGTCAAACAAAGAATCGAGGCCCAGTGCGAGGAAATGTATCAGCTTTGAAAGAGAAGTACGACAAAGAAATTAAGGTGAACCGCAAGAATGTTCAGAAAGGCCTGTCTGTTGAAGGTACATGTTCTGAAAAGTCTATGGAGGAGAGACCCAATGAAAAGGCTCCAAAAGACAAAAGTTATTCACAAATTTGTTCCACCAAAACTTACAGTCTGTGATGCTGAAAGTGGCATTTATTCCATTATCTACAGTGAGATGGATTCAGAGAGTGGAAGAATGTCCAACAGCTCTTCAAAAGAATCAGACAGAGGCGGGGAACCTTCTGGTTCACAGAGGAAACACAGTATCACCCAAGACTTCCAAAAGGCTTTAGGTGATCTCACAAACAACAGAAATGAAGAAAAGCAAGGAAAGGTACAAATGAATGAGAAGGAAGAGCGTGCTGACAAGCAAAACAAATCCACAGGTCCAAAAGTCTATGTGAAAGGCTTCTTAAGTGGACTTCTTGGACTTTCAAGCTCAGACTAAACTTGAGGAGGAACTCTCTGAAACACTGTCCTTAGATTCGTTCAAACCTGATGAAGTCAGAAAGGACAGTATTGCAGTATATAATATCCTTGGACAGTCTCACTCAATATCCTCACTAAGTGGTAAACAAACACACCACAGCAGTCACTCTTCAAACGCAAGTGAACCCTCTCTATTGCATGAATCCAAACAGGGGGCACAAGTAGATGAGGGGTTAAGAAAAGCAGAAGTCTGCAACATGAAAGAAAAAGTAGATGAAAAGGTGAAGGAGAATTTCCAGAAACCCTCAATAGATTCTTGCTCTTTAAGTAACCATGAAAGTGAGTCAGATATCTCTGACAGGGTAGTTTCTCCACCTAGTGATCTGGACAAAAGGGGATGGGTGCACAGCTTGATTGAGTCAGCTAGAAACTTAACACAAATACCAAACAGTCATACGGCCTCCAAGGATCAACAAGACAACTGCTTGAATAGATCTGAGAAAAATGAAGAAGATCTGGATCTCTTCAAAGATCATTCTCAAGTTGAGATGCCTGCTGGATCAGTCAAGAGCCCCCGAACAAACCAACCAGAAATGCAGTTCTTGTCCCTTCCGGCAACTCACCTGGTCACAGTCAAGGACGGAAAGCTGTCAGTTGGAAGTGCCTCGGTGTCTGAGGAGGAGGAGCGACGCTCTGCTTTGAGCACTTTATCTGGGGGAATTGATGGCCATGAAACAAGCGGAGGTGATACGATGGAGGAGAACGTCTTTTGCAATGTACCAACAGAGGATGCGGAAGGATTCAAGGCACCCAGCGAAAGATCTGCTTCAGCCTGCAGTGGAAATGACAGTCAGAGTCAGAACAAGCCGCCTGTTGTACCTCCAAAAACAGAAAAGGCTCTACGCCGAGCCATGAAGCTCACCACACGGAGGATACAAAAAGTTGAAGCTAAATGCAAATCTGAGCATAAAGGCAAGAGCTGTGACAAAAGCATCACTCACAAGGCTGAGAGGAGGCACCACAGCACTGACAAAGTACATGACAGATCAGAACACAGGTCGCTTAGCAGTGACAGAATCAACAATAAGCAAAGCGAACATCTGGATAGCACACTTGAGCACAAAGCACAAAGAAGCGAGAAGCATGCTAGACGCCATAGTGGTCACAAGAGTCAAAACGTAGATGATAATAATCCAAGTAAAAAAGTGCCACATACAACTAAAGATACTGGTGACTCAAAGACCCATCGCAGTAAGAAACAACTAGAAGCCAGATCAAACCATGGAGTCCATTTGGAGAATGGCCAAATAAGTAATGACAGTGAAAGACTGGGCCGAAGCAATGAGAAATACTTTCCCAAGAAACTGGAACGTAGGACTCAAAGTCTAGATAGATTTTTAAGGGATAAGCACGAAAACCTATCGAGCATCACTGGCAAAACTGCTGTTGAATTTCATACAACAGAAGGATCACAATACTCTACTAAAAAAGGATTCCCTTTGCGCCAAAACAGCATTGAACATACTTATGCCCCAGCCACTAATCTTGTAACACAGTCCTTCCCGATCACCCAGCGGAAGATTTTACAGGATCCTGACTCTGGAGAATACTTTCTGGTGGATATGCCTGTACAGGTCAAAACTAAAACTTTCTTTGACCCGGAAACAAAAAGTTACGTGCAACTTCCAGTACAATCTCCTGAGGCTGTTGTGCAACAAGCTCCACCATTGGAGGTTATGAACACACCACCACTTATGCTGTATCATGGCTTTTTTCCAGTGCCCCTACCATCACAAGACATCTGTTGTCAGGACCGGAGGATCTATGATTCCTCCTGATGACCAGGAAGACTTTAAACCTATCAGGAAACAGATGCAGGAGAACTATTATAAAACACATAATGCAGAGGTACATTCTTACTCTGAGCCTGTGTATATATCACAAGAACATACACCTGAAGAGGAAATTGATAGTGTGAGATGAAAACATCCAGACTGAAGCGTTGGATGTTTGTCCAGAGTTTGAATGCGACTGAAATCAGGGATTTGTGTTGTCTGTTTTCAGTCTGGTGTGCCATGGGAAGTGTTTCTAGTATGTATGCTGTTCTTTGTTTTATAGTGCACAAGACGTGGATTGTAAATGTTTCATTCTTATTAAAGTAAGGCCTAGTTCTCTTACCGTTAAAAGCACTTGTCTATTTGTAACAGGACGTTGAGATGTGCCTAATTGAAAGTAGATTTGCTTTTCATAAAAATCAGAAGGAGATTATTTTGATACATCTTGTATTTGAGTTTTGGAAGTATTTAGTCCACAATATTTTTCACAGCAGAAAAGTATTGTAAAAATGAAGAGTTCAACATATGTGTTTTATATGCTTATAATAGTATATTTGACAAATGCTGATTGCATTCTGGGTGCATTTTGGAATGAATTAGTATATTTAAATGGATTGTTGCTTCATAATAGAACCATTCCAATAAAAGCATCATCAATGAGCAATTGTTCAATTATTTCATTTTGGTGATTGCACTACCTTTTATCTGAAGAATCACATTTTGCTTAGTCTTGGGAAAGCCAGACTTTATGACTTGGAGCATAAAGTGTAGTCCTCATTGCAGATTATTCTGACAGATTTAGATAGAAATAGATGATCTGATTGACACTCTATGTCACCAACCTGTTAACAAAGCTGTAAATACAGTTCTGCACATGAATATATACACTTAACATCTTGTTATTAAGTGCCTCAAGCAAAACACTCGATGCCACAAAACTGCAGAACCTTGGAAAATGTGTTCTTCCTCACTTTTACTGATTGTTTTAACCTAATACTTTGGTGATTTCAATCAGCTTTAGCCATCTTTGTCTGCAAAATGCACCAGACTACATCCCCCTTAGCCATTAACAATGCTATTCTGCCTCCACCAAGTGGTAAACAGGAGTTCTGCAAGAGTCTTATGACCTGCTAAAACAACTGTAAAGTTGGGTTGTAACATTATGTAATATTTGTCACATTTGTCATGACACATTTTTGGATAATGTTTATGTAGTAATATTTTCAAATGCTAAAAGAACTCATTAGGGGTCAAGCTTGTCTGACAATATGCACGTCTTTCTCAGGATGACTTACCTTTAACAGAACAAAATGTTGAATTGTCAAATTGGCATGGCAAAAAAAAAACAGTTTTGTAGATTTGTGGTAGCTGAACTTTAAGGGTGGATATTTCCAAGCCTGAAAAGACATCTTTCACTCAAAGTAATGATAGTCTGTTTTATACTATAAATATATTATCATATCTGGTTGCATGAAACATCTTTAATTTGGTTTAGACATACAAATACCATACAAATATCAACTAATGTTAATACTATCTAAATGTACATTTGAAGTTGGCACATGTGACCCTTTTAAATTAATGACATTAAACATCAACAGATACATTTACATCGTGTCATTCTGTATTTTAATGGCAGCCACAACTACCAGCAACCATGTCGTTGTACTGTTTCAGAACAACATTTTCCTCGTCGTCAAAGTACAGGAGACTGATGGGGTGAAGCGCATCTGGCACACAGCAGGGCTTCCCCGCCTCCTGTGATAGTTTCAGTGCATTCATGATGGATCTCACAGTAGCGTGATTCGTAGCCCGTAGTCCTTCGCCCAGTGGAAACGGACAGGAGCCTGTGCAACTGTATGCGTTATAACCTCTGGGAGATATTATCCACCCTGACCAGCCGATTTTAGTGAAGTCTACGTAGAGGTTTGTTCTCTGGCAAGTAGAGGTTAATGCACGCACACTCCTGCGGTTGCGCATTGTTGACTTCACTAAACTTGCTATAGGCTCGAAGAGTTTAAGCGATGTGGTGATATTTTGTCCTAAAAGAGAGTTAACAATTGCATTAAAACTTTCAAACATAAAATCAGATTTTGTCTGTGTTCATACTTGTTTATGCTACATTGTGGGGACCAAATGGAGTGGAAAACAAAATCATTTAATTTTACCTCAGAAAAAATCTGAGACTGCTCAGAGAAATGTCCAAGATGAGCAAGGTGACAGAGTATTTTGACATAGAATAGTGTGTATCGTGTATGTCAAACTGCCATATAATAATCAATCTATCTTATTGGTTTGTTATATTACCGGACAGTACTAGTATGACATTTTACACTGGTTCTTGTGATTTTGCTGCCCATCATGCCTCCCATATAGGTACTTTTCATACAAGGAGTGTGTTCAAGGCAAGACACACAAACGGTTACCATGAATATGAACAACAATAGCTTGATATCTATGTTAACTAACTTTTAATTAATAAAGCAGATTCTTATAACTTGACACTTTGATAAATCTGTTTTTTATTTATTTGTGTGTGTGTGTGTGTGTGTGTGTGTGTGTGTGGCATGTTTATGTGGTTTATGAGGACACAAATTTGTATAATGACATGGGTATACATAGGTATTACAAGGAGAAGGTGATTTATGAGGACATTTTCAGTGTCCCCATAATTTAAAAGCTTATAAATCATACAGAGTGAGTTTTTTTGAGGGAAAATAGAAATGCACCGTCTCCTGTGAGGGCTAAGTTTAGGTGTAGGGTAGGTGTAGGGCAATAGCACATACAGCTTGTACAGTATAAAAACCATTACGCCTATGGAGAGTCCCCGTAAACCATAAAAACCAACATGGTGTGTTGTGTGTGTGTGTGTGTGTGTGTGTGCATGTTTAGTGTTATGAACACAATTGTATATGACATGTTGAGTATTACAAGGATGTTTATGACATTTTAGGTGCCTAATTGTTCCACAAAGATAGTTTAAAGCTGAAATGTTTGACTTTGTGGGGATCGGCTGGGTCCCAGGTGTGGGAAAAATTGTAAGATAAAAAATAGAATTGAAAGTGTAAGAATGAAACATGTGTGTGTGTGTAGTGTGTGAGTGTGTGTGTGTGTGTGTGTGAAATGTGTGTGTGTGTGTAGTATTAATGCTACATTGAGGGGACCAATTGTTCCCACAAAGATAGTAAAGCCTGAAATGTTTGACTTTGTTCGGGACCGGCCTGCGGTCCCCACGAGGGGGAAAAAAAGATAAAAAATAGAAAATGATGTTTATCTGAAAGTGTAAGAATGCAAACATGTTTTCTGTCAGGGGCAGGATCAGGGTTAGGGGATAGAAAATATTGTTTGGTAAGTATAAAAGTAATAGAAGTCTATGGTCCCCACAATTGACACAAACAAACGTGTGTGTGTGTGTTTAACAGTAATAATTTCAGAAACGATGTACAGTATGCATTATAATAATAATGCATTCAAATATCCATTTTCAACTTTGGGTACTTTTATGTCCCTGGGGTCGATTTTATTTTTCTTTTGTAAATGTTTTATTTAAATTGATTTCAACAAATATTTTTCTTTTTTTTTACATTAAGGTCACATTGTAAATGTCCTGGAATTATTTTTTTTTTTTTCCAGGCCTTTATAATTTATTTTTGCAACTTGAAAAATGCCTTTTATTGTATTAGTTTACCCTTGTCGCAGACCAAATCTTTCAGTTTTAAAATATGAAATATTCCATTTCAACACATTTCCAATGCTATTTAAGATGTAATGTAAATGCATTTGTAAAGTAACACTGAAAATGTCTGTGGCTTTTTAAATAAACATAAACAATAAATGTGACATGTATGTCCATAAAAAAAGTGTGCAAAATGTGTTCTAAGAGAGTTTATTTTCTTAAAGCCCACAGGGCCAAAATTGTGTGTAGTCTAGAAAACACCCATACATTATACTCATGCCTGGAGAATTTCAGTACGTTTTAATTACCTGTGTAGAAAGGTGGGTGTTGGTAGTGCTTTCGTCCATCATCTGAATATATCACCAAATATGCATTTGTTTCGTCTGACTGCCCCTTCATCCGAATGCTGGACTCAAACCAGTTACCTGAAGGTAAAGCAGTCACGACCAGGATACCATTATTTGTACCGCTGTTAAGAATCCATTCGGTCACCTGTCAATAATTGAAGTTATTGAGACAGCGGTACAAGCAAAGCGGTTGCACATTATTTTCTTCTACGCAGTGATATTTTGTCAGTGTTGGGAAGTCACTAGTTATACTGTATGTAACTAAATTGCGTAATTTATATATAAAATAAACATTAAATTGTAATCAGTTACAGTTACTGAGAAAAAATGTGTAATTAAATTCATAATTAAAGGTACTTATGAAAATGTTAATGATTACAAAGGGGGTTAAATTAGATTTTTTTGACACATATTCACACAACTACTGATTTCTTTCATAAATTGACTGCCCTAAAATATGAGACAGCAATATTTCAGGAGTTTAGGACTCAGGATAGGACACATGCTTATTAAATATGTTTCCAAGTCATTGTTAGACTCCTGTCATAACTATACATATTTGATTTCAAAAGCAGTATCATAGCTCTTAAACTATTTCTTGTTATGGTTTGAATCTTTATTTAACCTCAGAGTGATCTCACAGTAAGTCTGATTTTAGGGTGGCTGAGCTTTAAAATTAAATTTTTATAATCTTAATTCAGATGATGAAGGGTTTCTAAAGCGACAGTAATGGTTAACACTGATTGGTTTAAATGTTTGAATGTGATTAACAGTTGAAACATTTAGAAAAGTGATCAACAACTAATTAGGTACATTACTTTAAGTAATTGAAATAGTTACACTACATATTACATTTTAGATAGGGTAATGTGTAATCTGTAATCTATTACATCTACAAAGTAACCTTCCCAACACTGTATTCGTTTACCATTTGTGTGATGTTGAAGACCTCCCATCCTTTGGTGTAGATAGGTAATAATCTTGAGCTTATCAAGTTTCCTCGCCAAGGTTTAGGTCTGCTGTCCAGCACTTCATACAGGTCAACCTAAAACAACACATTTTGGAATATTTTTTTTTTTTTTACACGCAATTATATTCCTTATCAGTGTTGGGGGTAATGCATTACAAGTAACGCGAGTTACGTAATAATATAACTTTTTTCAAGTAACTAGTAAAGTAACGCATTACTTTTTAATTTACTAGAAAATAACGGAGTTACTTTTTCTCCATTTATTGATGACAGTGCGCCGTGTGAACATGATCTTACTGTAGATCTAATCTAGACTAAATATGAATGTGTATTAATTCATCCCACTCGCAAAAAACAGTTTCAGTATTCATCAAAATGAATTAAAACAGTGAAACTCAGATTAGTTCAATCATATTAATAAGCAAACATGACTTTAGATAAACTAACAATTGTGCTTCGTTGTTTATTGCTGAAGAGTGTTGATCTTCTTCTGTGTTCTTCTGTACAGACGTGATTTACTCGTCCTTCAGTCTGAGGTGTATTCATTACACTTTTTGGTGTGAAAGGCTTTTACATTTTCTATAAATATAACTTCTTATATTAAAAACAAACAATCAAGCCCTGCACGTATTTAAAAAGTAACGCGAAAGTAACGCAAAAGTAATGTAACGCATTACTTTCCATAAAAAGTAACTAAGTAACGTAATTAGTTACTTTTTTAGGGAGTAACGGAATATTATAATGCATTACTTTTAAAAGTTTTAAAACACTGTTCCTTATTGTGTTTACAGAGCTTCAAAATTCAAGTCTTCACAAAAAGTATGTTAAAAGTTGTTACAAGACAGCGAGCATATTTTTGCCAGACAGATATATGAGGTATTATCCATAGCAAGTATAGGTCACTCGAGCACTTTCTCAGCATCATCACTGGAGCGAACACTAACAGAACACTGCCAATATAAATATATTTTAGATTTACATATAAAATATATATTTTTATTTAAAAAGTTCTTTTTTGCTTTATGGGTTGTTCGAGATGAACATCAACCGCTTAAGCTTTTAATCAAGACACTACAAGCTAATTTTTTAAACATAGGTTTTCTTTCTTTCCTTTTCAGGCACTTTTTAGGGAAGTCGAGTTTGAGTTTCGGGCCGGCAGGAATTATAGGTGGGGGGGTGAATGTACAACACTCTCTCCAACACTCTTTGCTGATTTACTAACTGCTTTGACATGACTACTAAAACGAAGGTCTGTTTCCAGAATCACCCCAATATTTTTAACTTGATATTTAGTTGTTTGACCCCTAGATTCAAGGTCTGCATTCACCTTGAGAATCTTTATTTCCAAATGCAATGACTTCAGTTTTCTCCTTGTTTAACTGAAGAAAGTTTTGGCACATCCAACTGTTAATTTCATCAATGCATTGGCAGAGGGAGTCAATGGGGCTGTAGTCATTTGGAGATACGGCTAGGTAAATCTGGGTATCATCAGTATAGCTGTGATAGGCAATTTGGTTGTTTCTCATTATTTGACTTAGTGGGAGCATATACAGGCTAAACAAGAGCGGTGCAAGAATTGAGCCTTGTGGGACTCCACATGTCATGGACGTCCACTTAGACTTATGCTCTCCTAAACTCACATAATAACCTCTCCCTTCTAAGTATGACCTGAACCATTTGTGCACATCCCAGAAAGCCCGACCCAGTTTTCCAGTCTCTGTAGAAGTATGTTATGATCAACAGTGTCAAATGCAGCACTAAGATCTATTAGTACCAGCACTGATATTTTGCCAGAATCAGAATTAAGGCAAATAACATTTATTATCTTAATAAGTGATGTCTCTGTGCTGTGATGTGCTTGCAAACCAGATCCAGGTATCCATTTGAGTTTAAGTAGTTGTTCAGCTGATTAAAAACAACCTTTTCAATAATCTTACCTATGAAAGGAAGATTTGATATTGGTCTATAGTTGCTCAACATGGTGTTATCAAGATGGCGCTTTTTCAGAAGGGGCTTATTAACAACTGCAATTTTCAGGGAGTTTGGAAAAGTCCCAGAAAGAAGTGAGGCGTTGCTTCTAAACAGTTAAGCACACTTTTGAAAAAAAGATGTGGGAAGTGTGTCAAGATAACAGGTTGACTATTTAAGGTGCAGTAATATTTCTTCCAAAATTTTGCTATCAATTTCTTCAAAAACAGACAGTCACTTCTTTTTAAAATTGCGGTCTAATCTGTGTGACCTCTGCATAACTAGAAGATTATTAGTAGCACTACTTTAAAGTTTTTTATATATAAACCGTATATGTGTGAACAAACCCCTTTGTAAAAACCTTTTATAAATGTTAAAACCATATCAATATTTTTTATGTCTATTGACATTTTCTGATTTATAAAAGTGATATAAAATCCCCTCTGTAAAAACCTAATATGTCAACAAAATGAAACAAGGATTTTTAACCTGGCTTATCCCAACTCCCCAAACTTCCTATATGCAGGTCAAAATCAAGCTCTCCACTCAAAAAAAACAACTAAATTTAGCTGAAAAAACAATCTTTTCTCTCAGACATGACACAAATCCTCAAAAACACACATACTTTAACATAGTTTTACACACTGTTGAAACTAATTCAAAACAATACTACAACAACCTGTAATAAGAGTTGCTTGTGTTACTCCCTAAGCATTTTATACATTAATTTAATGTACCGTAGAGTACAGTACAATACAGCAAACAACAACAAAAATAACTATTCTGCCCCAGCATCCCGTCTTTGGTCTGGGACAGGCAAAGAACCTCTTCAACATCACAGGCTTCACTGGCCAGACAGCGGGGGTGAAATCCTCTTGCATGTCTGAGCCAACCCTGGCACACATCAGCTTAAATATCATAGACTGCTTGTCTTCTTGTCCTTCCTCTTTCATGTTGTTGTTGTCCTCCTCCTCCTCTTCCTTAGTTTCCTTCTCTACTCCCTGCTCCTTCTCCTCTGTGGTGTCTTTGACCTCTTCCTTCATGTCTCTCTGGATCCATCGTTTCAAACCTGAACACAGTTTTCTGTCGCTTTGATGCATTTCTCGAATCATCCTTACTGTAATATTTGCAAAGAAGTGTGTGCATTTCTCAAAACAATTCCTACAAACAGCACCACACAATGGATTTCCTGAAAAAGCCTGTAACTTACTCAAAGTATTTGTCAATGAACACATCAGCGCCATCAGAATGAATGAAAAGTCCTTGTGTCATTGTTCACAAACAAGATAGTCAAAAAGCTTAGTCATGTTGTCAATATAACACTGCTCTCTGTTAGTATTACTTGATGTAAACTGAAGGGGGTCGCACACCGGATGCGCAGCGCCGCGCCGCGTCGCGTCGCGTCTAGGACAACTCGAGGTATCGCACACCAGACGCGCACATTCTATACGCGCGAGCTCAATTTCGAATCAACGTCTGAGCTGCAAGATGGGTGAGTTTTAACTTAATTTATTATTTTAATATATTATTTAAATTGATAATAGCGGCGTTTTGAACGTTAATCAATTAAAAGAATCTGTGTTATGAAAAGTCTGTTGTTTTGTTGTATCCGTTGTCTAGGCAACTGTGTCCTTAGCAATATTGTTTAGCTAACTTTAGCTAGCCAGCCTGAGTGAAAACGTAACCAAATGCCTTGTAAAGCTTATTTCAATTAAACAAATGTACTGTATTTTAGTTTAGGTTTCTGTTTATAATACCTATTTTGTATTTTATGGTAGTAAAGAATATTCACTTCTAAATGCACAATGTACAAAATAATCTAATCTGATGAGAATATAGAAAATCATAGATAATACTATGGTGTGTTTGTATAGTCCTAGAAATAAATATATATATACACAGGGCTGTGTATTCCCTAGTTGCCAAAAAAAAAACATCAGACATAAATATGGGTGTATAATTAACTTAATTATACTATTAAATTATTTTATATTATATTAAATTATTAATAATAACATATTAAGGTTTGTGTATAAATGCCCTGTGTTTTTCCTGTTCTTCCCAAACAGAAATTTTAAAATGTTTTTGTCTAAATTAGAAAACTGCTGACGCGGTTTATCATTTCACAGAACTTCTCAAATGAGATCGCTTGCGGAGATAATAAATAATGAATTATTTCTGCACTTTCACGTTTTGAATCCCAACCGCCGGGAAAACATGACTAAAAATAACATAGCACTTTGTTTTATTTCAGAAAGTATTTTTTCTGCTCATTTTGTTGAACGTTTGAGTATTATATGCATGTGCAAGTTCAGGGTTTGGTACTTTAAAGTTTCATGGTTCAAGGTACTTTAAATATACACTGTGTATGTGTATGCTCCTGAAATAAAGTGTAGAAAGATGTGATGTATTGTTTTTGTTAATATAACTCATCATATGCGGTCTCTTCTAAGGGTACAATGAACTACTTTACATTGTCTAGTCTTTAATGAGCAAACAAAAATCACAATAAATTGTAATATCGAATCACAATAGTAACTGCTGAGATGTGTGTTTTTATTTTATTGTGGCAGTCTGTATATTAAGTGTATAATTCAACTTTTCCCCACGGTCTAGAGCAGTAGGCAACGTCGGTCCTGGAGTGCCGATGTCCTGCAGAGTTTAGCTCCAACCCTGAAAAGACCTCACCTGCCTGCAGCCCTAGTAATTCTGAAGAGCTTGATTAGCGTGTTCAGGTGTGTTTAATTAGGGTTGGAGCTAAACTCTACAGGACAGAGGCACTCCAGGATCGACGTTGCCTACCGCTGGTCTAGTGTGAAAAACTACAATCGCAACACATGGCCATATCGAATCGCAATATTTGTAGAATCAAAATTATTTTTACAAATCGCAATACGTATCGTATCGGCACCCAAGTATCATGATAGTATCGAATCGGGAGGTAGGTGTATCGTCCCATCCCTAATTAGCAATATTAAATAAGTTGGTAGTGGATTAATCACAATTAAACTGTGCAGTTCACAGGAACGAACTTATGAAAACAATAAACATCATTTGTTATTTCCATTTCTGATGGATGACACAAAAAGCATAACCAGTTCATAATTGCACTTGTTTAGATGCTCAGAAATGTTGGTACTTACAGACTGCTGGAAGTGGATTGGAGGGAAGGCATAATATGCCTCAGATGTGGATGGTTTGGTCCGTTTTTGCTCGGTTTCTGGACTTGTGAGCAGTAAACATAGTCTAGAATGGGCATCTGTTAATGGTCTTGTAGTTCCTGGACCACAGTCCTTAGGTTTTACTGGTATTGACTGTGAAACATTAGCCAAGAAAACTCCAGCTGCCTGGACCTCCAGCAGCTCTGCTTCATTTTGTGTTACTAGGGACTCTTGGTTTTCATGAGAGGAATACTTAAGAGTTAACAAAACAAACATTACAGTTTAACAGGAATAAACACGACAAGATAACGCAATCAATGTGTCGAATACATAAACACATACCTGTTCTTGCTTGATGCACGTTATGGGCACAGACGACGGCTTCAGTAAACGAGGCTTTCCTTGCACGAAGGGCCGATAATCATCATCTAAAAAGTGATCACTGCACACTCGTTTCTGCTCCAGGGAATGTAAGGGTGTGTTGATATCCAGGTGCAGAGCGAGCAGCCACAGCTTCAATCGCTCGTGATTTGTTAACGGAAATTTGTGAGCGGTCACTTCATCTCCTAGCGGACGTAATCTTTTAGGTTTAAAACGATTTTCACATCCAGGGTACACACACGAACGAACCATTTTAAACACAAAGCCGTGTAGCTTTGTGTCGATCCACAAGCGACAACTTTGGAGCGATCCTTCTTCTCCACACACTGGGTCTGTAGTTTCTTCCGCATACGTCACGGGAACTTTCGACGTGATTACGTAGCGACGCGCATCGCAGCGCTAGAGCTCGACGAGCTGGATACCTCACCTAGAGTTTATGAATGCGTTATTAATTACACCCAAACTTTGGTTAGGGCAATTTGTTACAGATCTTCAAAATGTGAAATGCCAAAATCTTAATCGGAGGTCTGGAGCTTTCTAACACTTTCTGGATCAGAAAAGCCCTTAAGAAGTTTAGTTGTCATCCAAAAGCATTTTATAAGTGGAAATTAAATTATCTTTTTATTTCTAATATTAAAATATGGGCTGGTGTTAACACGTTTAAGATGAAAAAACTTAACTAATAAATTATTCATATCCCTGTAATTCTTTACTCTCAAGATTTAAGGCCATTTCTTCACAATTAATGCTCATTCTGTAATTATAATATGGAAACAATATCATAAGTATTTTTTAAATGTGATTATGCAAAGGATTTATGGAAATAAATGTCTCGAAATAAACACACTTTAGTTTTGAAATAATGAATGTACTATTTTTGATTTGGGAATCCGGGTGATGTTAAAACTGTTAACTCTTTGTGGTATTTCATCTTCACAAATCAGAAATTATGATTGTATGCCCAATGTTAGGATTTTCTGTATTGATTTGAAACTATTTTATGAATCTCTCTTCCCAGCACTTTAAAGCTGCTATAATAACCGTATTGATGGAAAAAATGACTTTGATGTGAGTCACCTCCGGAGTATTCTTTAAGTTTAACATTTTAGGTGTCATTTTTCATTTTAGTAATTTTTTTTATTTAATTTGTTAATGTTTGATTGATTATTTATTTATTTCAATAATTTTTTAAAAAGATGTTTATGTTAACTTTTTATTTATTTGTTTTTTCTGTTTATATTTATTTATTTGTTATTATTAATATTATTATTTGTGTTTATTGTTTTGCATTTTCATTGCTTTGATTGTATTCCCTGCGATTGTTACGTTTAATTACAAAAAGGTGCTAGAAGAGCTTTTGTGGTTAAAAAGGTATATATATATATAATTTTTCTATGAATAAGAAGGATTGTTTCGCTAGATAAGACCCTTCTTCCTCGGCTGGGACCGTTTAAGAGCCCGTTTAGCTGAATTTAACCGCATTTTGGAGGTTCAAGCTCGGGGCACCATTGAAGTCCATTGTATGGAGAAATTTACTGAAATGTTTTCCTCAAAAAACATAACTTCTTTATGACTGAAGAAAAAAAGACATAAACATCTTGGATGACCACGGGATGAGTAAATTATCTGTAAAGTGTTGTTCTGGAAGTGAACTAATTTAATGCAATCAATCAACTGGAAAAATATGTATTTTACTAGTAGTGCTGTCAAACAACCAATCGCATACAAATACAATATATACAGTATATACACACTGTTTGCATAATAGGCCTATATATGTGTGTTCTTCTATCTTCTTCTTCTTCTTCTTCTTCTTCTTCTTCTTCTTCTTCTTCTTTCTTTCTTCTTCTTCTTCTTCTTCTTCTTCTTCTTCTTCTTCTTCTTCTGTCTGTTGTCTTCTGTCTGTTGTCTTCTTCTGTCTTCTTCTGTCTGTTCTTCTCTCTGTCTGTTTCTCTCTGTCTGTCTGTCTGTCTTCTTCTGTCTGTCTTCTGTCTGTCTGTCTGTCTGTCTGTCTGTCTGTCTGTCTCTCTGTCTATCTGTCTTCTGTCTGTTTCTGTCTGTCTGTCTGTCTGTCTTCTGTCTTCTGTCTGTCTGTCTGTTCTTCTCTTCTGTCTTCTGTCTCTCTGTCTGTCTTCTTCTGTCTGTCTGTCTGTCTGTCTGTCTGTCTGTCTGTCTGTCTGTCTTCTGTCTGTCTTCTTCTCTCTCTGTTCTTCTTCTTCTGTCTTCTGTCTGTCTGTCTTCTGTCTGTTGTCTTCTGTCTTCTGTCTATCTGTCTGTCTGTCTGTCTTCTTCTGTCTGTCTTCTTTGTCTTCTGTCTTCTGTCTTCTGTCTGTCTGTCTGTCTCTCTGTCTTTGTCTTCTGTCTGTCTGTCTGTCTTGTCTCTCTTCTGTCTCTCTCTCTTCTGTCTGTCTGTCTGTTTGTCTGTCTGTCTTCTGTCTTCTTCTGTCTTCTGTCTGTTTCTCTCTGTCTGTCTTCTTCTGTCTTCTGTCTGTCTGTCTTCTGTCTGTTGTCTCTCTGTCTGTCTGTTTCTGTCTGTTGTCTGTCTGTCTTCTTCTGTCTCCTCTTTGTCTTCTGTCTGTCTGTCTGTCTGTCTGTCTGTCTGTCTGTCTTCTGTCTGTCTTCTTCTCTCTGTCTGTCTGTCTGTCTGTCTGTCTGTCTGTCTGTCTGTCTGTCTGTCTGTCTTCTTCTTCTTCTTCTCTTCTGTCTTCTGTCTGTCTCTCTGTCTTCTCTTCTTCTTCTTCTTCTTCTTCTCTCTTCTTCTCTCTCTCTCTCTGTCTGTCTGTCTTCTGTCTGTCTGTCTGTCTTCTGTCTTCTTCTCTCTTCTTCTGTCTGTCTGTCTGTTCTCTTCTGTCTGTCTGTCTGTTTCTCTCTTCTTCTGTCTGTCTGTCTTCCCTTCTTCGTTGTTTTGTTGTTCTCTTTTTTTTTCTTTTCTGTTTTTCTTTGTTTCTGCTCCTTTTCTGTTTCTGCTGTTGTCTTCTTTTTTTTTTTCTCGTTGGCTTTTTTGTCCTTCCTTTTCGGTTCCGCGTTGTTGTTTCTGTTTTCCCTCCTCCCCCCCCCCCCCCCTTTTTTCCTTTTTTGGGGCTTTCCTAACGTTGGTTTTTTATCTGTCCTGTTTTCTATCCCCTTACAAATGTATTTAAATTAACCATCAAAAACATTTCTGAATTTTACATTTTAAAAAACATCACTTATTTCTGAAATTTATAAGCTGGTTTCCTATACCAAAAAATTAAAAAATTTTAAACCTCGGTGGGGCTTTTTTGTCCCCAATTAACAGGGTATAACCCTGAAACCCAAACCCACCAACACACACACACACACACACACACACACACACAACACACACACACACACACACACACACACACACACACACACACACACACACACCACAACACACACACACACACACACACACCTGGAGCAGTACATAATAAATATGCACAGCACACAACCATATATTATGCAAATTAAAAGTTTATTTTGTATGCAATTAATTGCAATTAATCGTTTGACCACATTTTTTTTACGTAACATTTTATTTATTTCTTATTTTTTTATATTTTTACATTTCCCCTATTTAGGCTACCTGTGGTGTCTTGCCTTACAAGGACACGTCACTTTACAATCAGCAGCACACTTACATCCCCTTGACTTGTCAAGAACCTAAAGCTGAACTTACTTTGTAAAAACGATGACGTCCCATAAAAGGCTGTTGATGACGAACCCCTCGGAATTCTGCTCTGATGACGCGCTCGTCCGGTCTGAATGATGTCAGATTGAAGAAGTGATACGAGCCGCTGGACTGTCCTATCAGAAATCAAACCTCTGCGTTACATCTAAACATCCACTGGGACACTCGCACATCACCACTTCAGTGTACACACCTGCGAAACTTCGAACAGTACTTCCTTCCAGCACGCTGGTGCTCGAGTCCGCGACAGCATCGTACAGCTCCGTCATGAACCGAGGCGCCCTCCGGTGCGTCTGAACGCTGCGGGTCAGGTCTGTGACCTGGAAGAGTTCATTCCAGCTGCGCGTCTTAAGAGCATCAGGCACATCTGCTGAGCTTGACATGTCACCTGAGGACACGAGCAATGACCAGGCAAGAACCCTAAAGAAAGAACTGCTTAGGAACTTCATTTCTGCCCGATGTGAGAGTCAGTGTCTCATAGAATGAATTCGCAGCTGCTGCTGATGCAGTGGAGATGCACTGCTGACACAGGGGTGTGTATGCTCACCTGCACAGATAAGAGTGAACAGACAGCCTTTCAAACCAAACACCATGATGACTAAAGTTAAATAACGGTCTGCCTCATATTAACCAATCACGCACGTGCACCACCTCTGAATAGAATTGATTTTCCTCATTCATTCAATTAGTTAATAAAAGAAGCACACCTTTTGCAATTTTTAGATAGCTATAATAGCAATTTTTGCCCATGCATCTTTACTTTTATGAATGAGTCATATGAGTCCATATGTGTGTGTGTTTATACTGTATTTTTATTTAAGTGTAATGTTAGTATCATTGAGATAATATTGTAGTTTTTATTAAATATTTTAATTTGTCTTCTTTTTAGATTTTCAATTTTAATTCTAATTTCAGTAGGCTATGAAAACAAATTTACAAACTAACACCCCACACACACACACACACCACACCACACCACACCACACACACACACACACACACACACACACACACACAAACACACACACACACCACACAAACACCCCAACAAAACACAACACACCCACACCACCCACACCAAACACCCCACAACACACACACCCCCAAAAAACCACCGATGTTTTAATTTTAAATTATGGGTTAATTTCAAAACACCTTTTTTGTTTAATTTTCTAATTATTATAAAAATTTTTCCTCAAACCAATCTGCAAAAAACAAAAAAACACAAAAAAAAAAAAAAAAAAACCGAAAACAAAACCACTCAAAACACAAACCACAAAAAACAACAAAAAAAAACACAAAACCCAAACAAAAAACACCTTTAACAAAAACCAAAAACCCAACCCAACCCAGAGTTTAATTAGTTTAATTTAACAGAAATTTTATTTTTAAATTGGCCTGTTTAAAGTCTTTAATCACCATCCATTTAATTTGAAAAAAAATGGTTAAAACAGGCTTTGGTTTTTTAAAAATTAATTGTTTTAATCTCTAAAACAGATTCCCTTCCAGGAAACCATTTGAACAATTTATGAAACGCAAAATTGGAATAAATTTACTTTACTTTTTATTGATTTTTGCCTTAAATCCATCCTTGTTGCTTAAAGAAATTAATTTTCAAAACCGCCTTTAAAGTGTGATTGTTTTTAAATAAATACCCTTTGGCTTTTCAGAGGACGTTACAAGTAAAAAGCACAAGTTGCAGGCCTTTTTACAGGTAAGGTTTTTTTACAAAATCCCCAAAAACCATTTCCGATAGGCAAAAAATAAATTTACCCTTTATCCCGAAGGTTTCCTTTTTTGTTGTCTTCAAAAAGTTTAAAACCGATTTTGGTTTGAAATAAATAATTTAATTTCATTAATAAACTTTAAGTACTAACCCGATTTATTTAATTTTTTGCAAAATCCCCAAAAATTTCAGATACAAAATAAAGCATTTGAAGGTTTTTTTTTAATTAAAAAATTTTTATTATTTTTTTTATTAAGAACACCGAAAACAAAAGATTCCGGATTTAATTCATATTTAAAGAATTTAAGTTATTATTTTTTGATAATTTATTTTTATTTTTTTATTACAACACCAGAAAACAAAATACCTTTATTCAAAAAAAATAATTAAGTTTTTTTATGGAATTTTATTTTTTAAATATTAAATTTTTTAGGTAAATAAAATCTTTAAATAAGAAAAATTATTAACTTGTTTAATAAATTAATTTTAAAAATTTTATTTTTTTGAAATTGTTTAAAGAAAATCTTGTTAAATTTTCAAAGAAAAAAAGTCCCAACTTGATTTTTAAGATTTTGTTTAATTTTTTTTTTATTTTTATTTTTATTTTAGAAAACAAAACTTTGACTCGGGTCATTTTGTCCTTAAATGTACATTTTAATCTTTAAATCTTTATTTAAGGAATTCGAATGAAAAACAAGACTAAAATACTTTAGTTTATTTTTAAATCCATCCTAGGTTATTAATTTGAATTTTTAAATTAATAAACTTTCATGTTTCTAAAACGCCACAAATTTGGTAAATTTACATAAATATTTTTTAATTTTTTTTGCTAAATCTTGAAATAACCTTCGTCCTTTGTCCTAAAAAATTAAAAATCCGGTTTTTACTTCTTTAATTGGCCAATTTAAGGATGTTGATTTTGGAACCCAAATCTTTTTTCCAATAAAAAAGTTTTTACTGGAATTTTACTTTAAAAACAACTTCATGTCAAAATTGGAAAACGCTTTGTGCTTGGTTGTTTTTAAAGCAAGAATGGATTTCATTTTTTTCCCTCATTTTACTTTCTCTGTTTTATTACCCATTATAAAATTTTTTGATTCGCCTCACCATTATAATATCAAGGGGGTTTTTTTGGGAAAGGCAAATTTGAATTTTTAAGGACAAACCAAAAGCACCCTTCCCTTTAATTCCCCTTAAAAAAATTCGTTTTTTATTGGATTAATTATATAACAGATAATAAAATTGTGAATTTGGGGTTTTTGGGAGAAAGAAGATGAATTTGGCATTCCATGCGTTTGAGAAAATTTTCCCTCCTTTCTAAATAATGGAGGTAAATTTTGGCCCGCTCCGAGGTAAAGTATTTATTGTAAACTTTCTTTTCCTTAATTAAAGGCCCCTTTGTTAAACCTTTTAAAACCAAAACCCAGTGGAAAAATTTTTTAAACAACACCGCCATTGTTTTCTAATTTAATTTGAAAAAAATAACAAATTCAAATAAACAACTGGGGGATTAAGGAGGTGGGCTTCAATTTTTAAGATTTATTGGAATTTGGTTGTGGGGGGGTGGTGTTTGGGCTTTTGGGTTAAAATTGGGGAAGGTGAAAACGTTTCAAGGAGCTGGTGTTTCTTTTTTTTTCCTCTGCCCACTTAATTTCCCCTTTTCTTTCCGAATCTGGTTTGCTTCTTGTGGTTTGTTTAGAGGGCCTGGGAAAATTGAATTTTAAAGGAATGGCCAACCCAAAATTTGAAAATGAGCTTTAAATTTGGTTTTCAAACCTCAGGCCTCCGGAGGGTTAGGTGATTTTTTCTTAAAATTTGGTAAATCAAGCCCGTTGCTTCGTTTCTCACCAATAAATGCCGCAGGAATGGGTTGCCGGGTTTCCAAATTTGAAGTCTGATTTAAAAAACACACAAAATAATCCACACTTGTTTATCCAGTTATTCTGGAGGAAGGGCAAAAGATTTTTAAACCATCAATTAAAGGCAAAACTTCAAACCTCCTTCTCCAAAAACCACAAACAAACTTCCTTCGTAAAAATGCTTCCATTTGCTAAAAATAAGTTTTTTTTTGGGTCTTTAAATTAAAGGCTCTTTGATCCTTGCAAGTTTTTCTCTTCCCAACAGGGAAAACCACCAACTAAAAAGCGTTATTGGTGGATTTTGAATCAAAAATTTTAGTTAAAAACAATCAAAAACGCCAAACCGTAAATTGGGGAGAAAAATGAAATCTGATTCCTGAAAATTGTCAAACCAATTTTTTCCCTAACTTTAATGGCCCAAGACTTGTAAAGTAAAAAATTCCAGCCAAAATTTTTAAGGAAAAAAGAAGTGCATCGTGGCACTTTATGGGAACTTCAATTAAGGGTAAAAACCGAAAAAAAAAAAAAAATTGATTTTGAACAATGATTGATTAATAATTTAAAAAAAAATAAAAAATTTTATCCAACATTTTTTAATTAATTTAGTCTTTTTACCCCAAACAAGGGTTAATTTGTCCATCAGTTATTTTAAAAAAACGCCCTAAAATATGTGTTTAAGTTTGTCCCAAAAATTTATTTGCTGAAACCAAAAAAATTGTGGAAATTAAATCAACGCACCCCTTATGGCAAAACTCCCCCAGACATAAGGGAAGAAAATTTTTAATGAAAGACATTTTCAATATCTAAGTTTGGAATTTCACTAATGTTTATTTTTGTCCCATCTCCAATCTTGGAGAATAAAATCTGCAAAGGGAACACATGTGATTTTTGGCCTAGACAATTGTTATTTACAAAGGCAATTTAACTCTAGCACAATAGAATGATTTTCATTGATCAATTTATAGAAGATAAATTAATGGACCGAAATTATTCTTAAGGGGGCAAAAAATGAAGAAAACCCAATCAAAACGCAACCGGTAATTACTTGAAGTTGTTTTTACAAAAAGTTGAATTAATAAAATAGAAATAAAACAATAAAAGAAAATTGTAAAAGAAAATGTTTTTTCCTTTTCCTTCTTTTGTTTGAAATAAGTTAGATTCTTTTAATTTAATTAATTTTTGAATTTAGTTTTTTTTTTTTTTTTTTTTTTGCATCCCCTCATAGCCATTTTCACGCATCCCCTCAGTGTCAGCATAACTAGTATGCTGAAACCTATGAATACGAGAAAATATAGCTTTTCCCACTCCTTCTCAACCTCCACATCGAGATTTATGAAGAAAGGAAGGCTCACTCGAGCTGGGGGTTATTTAAATTTATTTTTATAATCCATAACCTCCAAAAACTCGTTCATAAGCAGCGGAGCACTAGCTGCTGTATCTAATGATGTCAGAAAGATCGCATCATCACAATCCAGCAGCTCACTCTCGTTCTCGGCCGACGCGCGAAAAGGGGGCGGTCCCTTTCCAGCTTATCGGCCACATCCAACTGCGAACCCCACGATTTCATTCGCCTCCGTGCCTCGGCAACGGTGGGTCTTGAATCGCGGGAAGCAGACGGCTGCCCCTCTTTCCTCGAAAAGAGGGACAGGCGAGAGCTGAGCTTCCTCATAGAGAGCCGCTCACAATGCACGCAAACCGCCCCCTCAAGGACATCGCGTGCATGCTCCATGCCAAAACAAAAGACGCAACAGTCGTGTGTGTCATCGGGTGTCAAATAACGAGGACACGGATCCACACACTTCCGAAACGCCTTGCTAGTGCTCGCCATAGTAGAAAGGAAAACTGTACTCTTACCAGATTCACTTTGCACGCTTCAAACAAATCAGTCAGTGAAGACGAAAAAGCTGATGATGTTTTCGCCCGGCGGCACTTATATTGTGGCACGCCGGTAGTGACGTCATGGGCTGTCGCCGGCAAACAGGTGGTGTTTTTTCATATGTATCTTCAGACCGAGTCACGCTGAGGGCGTTCCCCGTAGCGACCCCTAGGGGACGCAGTTCGAGTTCCCATGAAGGGGAACTCAATCAATAGCTTATAGGGATACACATGTGATCTTTTGTCCTATGATCAACCTTGTTATTTACATTTACATGTGCAATTGTAACCCTATGCACAAGTAGTTATATGATTTCTCTATATGTATCAATCTGTATGAGAAGATACACTGTAATGGACCAGACAAGGTGCTAGGTTCGTTACAGGGGGGCAAAAAATTAAGTAAACCACATTAACAAAACAGACAGACCAGGACAATTACTTGAAGTTGTCTTTTACTTTGAATAAATGTTGAATTGAATGAAAATATGAAATGAAATTACAATAAAAGAAAACAGTTGAAATAACACCAAGAAAATGTTCTCTTCTCTTTCTCTTTTTTTTGTTTGAAACTAAGTTAGATCTCTTTTGATATTTAACTTCAATTTTTGAATTTAGTTTTAATTTGTTTCCTTCTTATTGATTGATTTACTTTTTTTCTCTCTAACCTTTTTATAGATACTTAGGAGCTTCACTTATTAGGTTACTGGTTTGAGTTCGAACCTCTGACCCACCACAAAACTATTACAATAAATCACTCCAGGAAGATAAAACCTAAAATAGTACAACAGTCAAGTTCGGTATATGAAACGCTCTCAGTACATAAGTGTGAACTTGGGAAAAAACTCCTTTGAATCCAAACAATGAATCCAGTGAGCTCAAGTGTAGTACTCCTTGTGTAGTGCAAATTGTTCAATAATGCAAAATAAATCAGTTAGTGTGATGATCAGTGTTGAGGTGATTTGTTGAGAAATACCACTAGGAATGGATCCACTTGTGATAATGGATAAAACACTTGAGTCGCAGGATTTTCTTCAAGATGTCTCTCTCACGGTTCTCTGGGAGGCTTGCCATCTCAGGATTACAGGTTAACTCAGTCTAGTAAAGATCCTGACCGAATCCTGGAGGATCTCAACACAACTAATCAACCGCATTGGATCTCACAGGGTTTAATCACATATCATCTGCTTCATTACCATCGATCATTACTCTTTTAGTCTGCGCTGATAACACTCGCGATCTGCGAAGCGCGTGCTCTCTCTTTTCTCTTTGCAACTATGCGTCTCGTATTAGTAACGTCATACACAGCTCGTCTTATGACAACAGTCTTGCTTTAGTTTTTATGGTTATTGTAATTAATTTTTAAAGTTTACAACACAGCAGAACAACTTTGAATACCCATTTTATCAAGCGTTTCAGTTTGTTATTTATTATTGAAAATATAATTATTGCAAATGATATATATATATTTTTTTCATCACTATTTTTAGTCAGCTCATTTCTGACCTGGGTTACACAATGGTGAGGATAGTTGATATTGAAGGCCATGCTGTCTTTATCCACGAGAAAGGATCAGTTCTTCTCCACTAGATGGTGCTGATGACTAAGAAAACAACTTCATGTCATCACATCTGCAAGCGCTTGCTGCTTGGCTGATCTTTTAAAGCAGAGAAGTGGATCGGGCATTTTTTTGTATAAATGTATTACTTAATACTCAATGCTTTATACATATATATATATATCCGATCTGCCTCACAGTTCAGTAGATATCAAGGACAGAAGAGCTTTTTGAATCCATGCATTTAGAGACTTTTAGAGACAAACCAAAAGCACCCTGCTATGATTCCCCATTAAATATATAGTTTTAAATTCCATTGGATAATTATATACAGACTGACATAAACATTGTGACATCGGGCTCTAGGAGATATTCATGAAGATGAATGAGCAGTTCCATGCGTTTGAGAGAAGATTTCTCTTTCTGAAAGTATGAGGTGAAATTCTTGGCCCGCTCGAGGCCAAGCCTACTTTACTGTAAACTCTATTCCTAATATAGCCGCCCCCTTTCGTTCAACATCTCTTTGGGTCCAAACGAGAACAGATGGAAGAAATTAAACAAGCACCAAGCCATTGCTGCTGTTCTATTAGATATCTGAAGAGAAAATACAATTATTGCTAAAGTGGAAACACACCGCGGGGGATTACAGGAGGCCTGGCGCTTCATGTTTTCAGAGTGATTGGATTCTGGTTGACCTCGGGGGGGTGAAGTGTTTAGGGCTGTTTGGGTTAAAGATGAGGAAGGTGAAGAGGATCGTTTACAGGAGCTGCTGTTTCATTTCTCATATCTCTGCCACTTAATTCTCATTTCCTCTTTCCAGAATCTGTTATGCTTAACAATTAGTCCGTTTGTTTAGAGGTGCTTTCTGGGAAAATGTGAAGGTTTAAAGGAATAGTTCACCCAAAAATGAAAATGAGCTTTAAATGTATTCAACCTCAGGCCATCCGAGATTACGATGAGTTTGTTTCTTCATCAGATTTGGA
>CM049833.1:29717913-29720413 GCA_027422435.1 Schizopygopsis pylzovi | reverse complement strand
TCCAGTAAGAGCTATAGCTCAGACGATATCAAATCCTTTCTAAAGGAAACCAGGAACATGAGAAAAGTTCGTATTGAGCAATATTTCCCGGACGCAATACAATTCATTGACAAAGTGAGAATGTATAGGAATGAAGGGTGTTTTAGCAATCAAGAAGTGTATCGTCTTAAGAAAATACTTGTGAAGCTCAATACGCAGTTGGAATCTAATGTCAGTAATGAAAAATAATCAGCCTGTTTATGTGAGTCTTTGTTTGTTAAACTTATTTTGTTTTTGTTTTTCCTTTATTATGGGAGGAATAAATATTGCTTCTCTTAACGTAAATGGGGCCAGAGAAGGAAGAAAGCGTTTTCAACTTTTTGAACTAGTTAAACAGAAAAAAGTCGATGTTTTATTTGTGCAGGAGACTCATAGCGATGACTTGAATGCGTGTGATTGGGCCAGAGAGTTTGATGGGTTGTCCATATTAAGTCATCTGAGTTCCACTAGTGGAGGTGTTGCAATTTTATTCTCTAAAGGTTTTATTCCCTGTTCATATCAAGTGGAAGAGATCATAAAAGGCAGACTTTTAAAGATTAGAGCCCAATTTGAGAATAGGTTTTTTGTTTTTATCTCTGTGTATGTTCCTAATAGAGCAGTTGAAAGGATGTGCTTTTTGGATACTCTGAGTAATGTTTTGGGGAATTGTAGTACAGAGGATGTTTTGATTTTAGGTGGGGATTTTAATTGTACTGAACAGTTATTAGACAGGAATCATGTGGAACCCCATATGCCATCACGTAGGAGACTTATACAGCTAATGATTTCTAATGAAATCGCTGACATATGGAGAAATTTTCATCACCCACAGCGACAATATACTTGGGCACATGCTCATGAAAATGTATTATCCCTGGCTAGGTTAGATCGATTTTATGGATACAGACACCAACTTAATTTATTTAAAGAGTGTTCCATTATTCCTGTTGGTTTCTCCGATCATAGTTTAGTCAAGTGTTCTGTAACTATGGGTTCTTTGAAGCCAAAGAGTGCTTACTGGCACTTGAATGCTAATTTGTTATGTGATCGTTTATTTCAAGATTCTTTTAAGGAGTTTTGGGTTGGTTTTAGATCTAGAAAATCATCCTTTCAATCTCTGCAACAGTGGTGGGACTTTGCAAAGACACAGACTAGACAACTGTGTCAACAGCACACTTTTAATGTAACGAGGGATAGAGAAAGTACAATTGCATTATTAGAAGAAGAATTAAAAGAGATACAGGAATGCAAAGATACCTCAGGAGAATATATAATAAGTATTCAAGAGAAAAAAAAGTCTTTAAATAATTTATTGATTTGGCTGCACAAGGAGCGCTGGTCAGATCAAGGTTTCAAAATATTGAGTTGATGGATGCACCTTCTAAATTCTTTTTTAATTTAGAAAAAAAGAACGGGCAAAAGAGGTTTATACACAATTTGCGCTCTGAGACTGGGGTGTTGTTGTCGGACCCTTTTGAAATAAGAAATAGGGCAGTTGATTTTTATCGAAAATTATACGAGAGTGAGTTATTTCTAGATGAGTCAGATGTGAGTGTTTTTTATGAAAATCTGCCTCAAGTACCTCATGAACTCAATTCTGTATTAAGTAACGCTGTTACTTTAGAAGAATTACAAAAGGCACTTCAAAATATGGAAGGTAATAAAGTGCCTGGTATTGATGGCCTTCCGATTGAATTTTATAAGACTTTTTGGACCGAAGTGAGCTTGGATTTGTTACAAGTGCTCAATGAAAGCTTGGTGAATGGACAGCTACCTTTAAGCTGCAGAAGGGCAGTTCTTACACTATTGCCCAAGAAAGGTGATCTAAATGACATCGCAAATTGGAGGCCTGTCAGTTTACTGTGTACTGATTACAAGATACTTTCTAAGGTTCTGGCTAACAGGTTGAGTGAAGTCCTTGGTCATATTATTCACTCTGACCAAACCTACTGTGTCCCAGGAAGGAGAATATGTGATAATATCTCCTTCATCAGAGATATTTTAGAAATCGGTAAAAGTTTTAAGTTGAATTTTGGCCTCGTGTCTATTGATCAAGAAAAGGCCTTTGACAGGGTGGAGCACACATATTTGTGGAACACATTAACAGCATTTGGTTTTAATAATGATTTTGTGTCCATGCTAAAAGTTTTGTATAATGAGGTTGAAAGTGTTTTAAAAATTAATGGGGATTTGTGTGCCCCTTTTAAGGTCTTCAGAGGTATCAGGCAAGGCTGTGCCTTATCTGGCATGCTGTACACCTTGGCCATAGAGCCGCTCTTAATCAGAATAAGAGAGAAACTATGTGGACTATCTATCCCGAATTGTATGCATGTATTTAAACTGTCTGCTTATGCGGATGATGTTGCTGTTTTAATTAATGGGCAAAGAGATGTGAATATGTTGATGGGAATTTTAAATGATTTTAAAGAGATATCTGCCACAAAAGTAAATTGGTCTAAAAGTGAAGCAGTACTGGTTGGAA